>PYAF01000234.1:279923-294239 GCA_007407185.1 Glycine tomentella
GGTCTTAGGAGGTTTATGGAAATGAAGGGTACTTACTACCCTGATCTTGTAAGAGTCTTTTACACTTGTGGAAAAGGCTCCATGGATGGTCAACATTTTAAATCCACTGTCAAAGGGGTTGAAATGGTTATCACCCCTGAGTTATGGGAGACAATTGCTGGGGTAGTCAATGATGGGGAGAGAAAGTTTGAGGAGACTCCAGGGGGCTACAGCAAAGTGAGAACCTATAGAGAATCCCTCACTGACCCAAACCAACCCATTAGGAACAGGTTAAGCACTGGTCCTATGGCACCAGAAAACAGACTCCTCCACTATCTCATTACCTATATATTAACCCCAAGGGCAACTAATCATGCCCAAGCTACAGATGAGGACCTACAATTAATGTATGGTCTCACAAATTTCATCCCTATGAACTGGGTGCTTATTTTTCAAGAAATAATGATGAAGGCCAAGAGACTTGCCAACTATCCTTTCCCATATCCTGTTCTTATCTCTAGATTCATTGATCACTTTGGGATTGATGTCTCTAATGAAGTGGTGGACAACACCAATTCTTCCAACAGCCTTATTCAGGAGAAGCATCTGTCCAAGCTTGGACTACACAAGACCCCTGATGGCTGGGTGATGGGGGTGGACAGCCTCAACAAGTGCCTCAGCAACAGGAACCCTTTATTGTTGATAGTGAAGACCCTTTGGCTGATTCTGCAAGTGAAGGTGATCAATCTCAACATCCCCTTCATTCTCAATTCGAATCTCTCATGCTAGCCAAGATGGATGGGCTTCTTCAAATGCAACATGAGTTTAGAGCAGAAACTCAGGGCTCATTCAGGAAAATCAATGCTAAGCTGGATGACATTGAAGCCACCCTTAGGATGGATGATTCAGATGACTTTTAGAGTCTTAGTTATTTTCGTACTCTGTTTTATTTTGTTTCTAAGCTATGATATGTACCCAGTTTCTCATGAATCAATGAATTATTTTGTTTATGTTTACCTTATCCGTTGTGCTTTGCAATTTTTGTCTTTAACAAGCCAAATAGGGGGAGAAAAATTGAATTTAAGTATGCTCTGTAATCACCTCTGTTTGCCCCTGTTTTTTACGCATTTTTTGAACTAAAAATTCAACTGCATAATCTGGAAAAATTAGGGGGAGTTAAAGGCTCAAAGTGGTTGCAATGAACAAATGAATGTTGAAAATGAATGCTAAAGCTAGAAACAGATGTCTTTAACACTTGTTCTTGCAAATGAATTTGAATTCAATGTTAAGAAAGCTCAAAAAAATGGTATGAAAACTCCTCATTTAATCACAAGACCCAATGCTGTTCAATTTCAAATTTGGCATGTTTAAAGCCAAAAAGGGAGAAATTGTTGATTTGAGGGGGAGTTACTTGAAGCCTAAAGAGATTTGAAGACAAGGAATTGTTTTGGACTTTCAACATGTTTGAAGAATTGAAGAAAAACTTGTGATCAAATGTAAAAGGAAGGAAGTTTTCTAATGATCCAAGTCATTGCATTCATATCATTCATAAGCTTAAGAATTAAATCACAAGGCATTAGGAAATTGTTTTGAATCTTGAAATAAACTAAGTGTTTTTGGAAAAATAGCATTTCACTGGTTTAATCGATTAATATAAGCAAAGAATCGATTATTTTGTTCTTGTTGCTTTCTGGAAAATTCTTAAGAACAGTTTAATCGATTACACTATCGGATTAATCGATTATTTTAACTTAGAATACACATAATCTGCCTTTGTGTCCTTTTTAATCGATTACTACTGATCTGTAATCGATTACATTACTCATACAGAAAATATCATCACTCTGGTGTAATCGATTACCATTTATTGTAATCGATTACTTAGTTCAATGCATGATTTTCATAATGCCTGCTTTAATTGATTACACGTCGGGATAATCGATTAAATTGCTCGTTGTTGTTACCCAGAATCTTTATGAACACTTTAATCGATTACAAGAGCGTGTGTAATCGATTACATATGCTAAATAATCGATTATAGGAGCGCATTTAATCGATTACAAGCGGTTACAAAAATCATTATAAATAGAACCAATGCTCAGCTGGTTTCCTAACTTGAGTAATTCATATTCTGAGCATTCTAAACATTCACAAAGTGATTTTTAGGTTCATTAGGTTCTTGCTTCCTTGAAACTCATATGGGTCTAAGGGATTGAGTGAAGCAAGATTTCTCTTTTCAAAGTTTAAGGAAAGCCATGTTCTGAGTTTGTTATTTGCATTCAACCTAGTAATTTCATTCTTATGCATATCATCTTTGGATCATCAGGTGATTTCTTTTCTTACTCTTTGAGTTTGTAATTCTCAGTTAAAATTGTATTTGATGTTCTATTGTAAATTGGTTTCTTGCATGAAACTAGAGATAGTATTTCTCTAGGGGTTGCTGAGTAGTGTTCTCAGTTTGGGTTTGGCTTCTAAGGGTCTAATTGTGTTTTAGACTTCTGAACTTTATCTAGGGTTGATAAAAAGAAGCTTGTATTTTCTTGTAAGAATATTATTTGCAATAGTGGAACTCTACTCTAGTGTTGAGTAGAAGAAAACTGGATGTAGCTTCATAGTGTTTGAAGTGAACCAGTATAATTCTTTTGTGTTCATTTACTTCTGCATATTAAATTGTCTTCTTTGTGAATTCTTGTTTACTCTTGGTTCTTGAAGCATTACATCTCTTGGGTTGATCTTTGGATAAAGGTTCTTGGTTACTAAAGTGATAAAGATCCATTAAGGGAAAAACTCTGATTTTGTTCAATAAATTTTTAAATTACCAAGCCTAACCAATTCACCCCCCTCTTGGTTAAGTGTGAAGTGTTCCTATATTTTACAGATGCAACAAAGAATTATCATTGGACGAGTCATTAGATGCATGGCTCCCAACTTGTGAAACAATTCAGATAGAGCCTATCACAATGGACCCCTGAAGGATGTACAAATTTCCTTGCTTGGTCCCCTGCATTACCACAGACATCGCTTTCCCTCTAATTTTCATAAAACCACATTTAACCCAACAACAAAAACCTTTTGAATCCATGGCACCCACAAAAACTATTTTTTTCTTAAGCTCTAGAGCATGATGAACATTGGTTAAGGTTCTAACAATCCCATCATGCATCTTGATTTGTGTAGAACCTATACCAACTAACTTGCAAGGAGCATTGTTACCCATAAGAACACTACTACCAGACTTCTCCTCATATGTTGTGAACCAGCTTCTATGTGGACAAATACGATAAGAACAACTTGAGTCCAATACCCATTGATTAGAATGTTGTTGTGGTTATTCACCAACATCCATAACCAAATCATTTTCAGATGAGGAGTCATTTTGAATAACGACAACAACAAAATCTTTCATTGGATAATCTTTCTTCCAATGACCAGGTTTTTTGCAATACTTATAGATGTCCTTTGGATTGACCTTTCTCTTCTTGCTACCTTTGCCTTTCTTCTTCTGCTGCCATCTAGCAGAATCGATTGTCGATAATCCGGACGTAGAGGCTTCATCACCATTCCCAGACACTTTCAGTTGAAGCTCTATAGAATAGAGACTGGACTTGACTTCTTCAAGTATAATAGAGTCCTTACCAATACTAAGAGAACACATAAAGTTCTCATAGGAAGGAGGGAGGGAGACTAACAGAATCATTGTTAGATCTTCATCTCTATTTTGACATTAATGTCACGAAGCTCCATTAGAATAGAGCTTAACTCATCAAGATGTTCTTTCAGTGGTATATTGATAAACCACTTTCTGAGTGGTATTTGGTGCCATTTTACATGCATTTTCTTTACAGAACTCCTATTTGGACATTAGTATAGTATTACAGAAGTACAACCACTCAATTCAGTGAAAAAAGTTGGAAATTTCACAATTTTATGAAGATTTAAAGACTCTGCACTTGATCACGACTGTGGTACGTTCACCACAACTATGGTAATCATCATGACCATAGTGAGATGATAACAACCCTCCTAGAATAGCGTCAAGGATCTGACAATGGTCATGGTAAACTCACCAATTTACCATGACCATGGTCAATTTATAAGGGTCATGGTCAACCAAGAGGGTCATTGTCAATCCATAATGGCCCAAGGTTTCAGCTTCACTTCCCACCACGGTCGTAATGCGCTTTTTCATGCAAATATCTTTAGGACACTATATATAGGTCTTTGTACTTTGTGAAAAACAATCTTAAGTTTTATTCTTATTATTTTATGAATTTGAGAGAACCTTGTGTGTTAAATATAGGGGAAGTTGAAGTGAAGATCAAGGATGAAGCCCTTTCACTTAAAGATTTTAGCTTTTTACATGTAATTCAATTGAAGACATTTTGTAATTTGTAAAGTGGTTTAAGATGTTTATCTTGTGATCCTTGCATAGCATAAAGCATAAAAATATTCATGCATACATGTTTTAAGAAAAGCACATAAGGTTTTCATGTTTGCATTTGAAAAGAAACATTCCATGGCTTAGATTTTGAAAAATCCATTTTGCACTACTTTAATCGATTACACAATGAGATAATCGATTATCAGCTTCTGTTTATTTATGAAAAAGCCATGAAGAACACTTTAATCGATTACATAGCACAAAATGTAAAACATGTCTGTCTGTATTAATCTATTACCACTTTACTGTAATCGATTACACAATGAGATAATCGATTATCAGCTTCTGTTTATTTATGAAAAAGCCATGAAGAACACTTTAATCGATTACATAGCACAAAATGTAAAACATGTCTGTCTGTATTAATCTATTACCACTTTACTGTAATCGATTACACAAGTTCATTTAAGAATATGCTTGACTGCCTTAATCGATTATCACTCATCCGTAATCAATTACCAAGGCTTTCTACAAAACATGTATGTCTGTCATAATCGATTACCTAGGCTTATTTCATAACTGAGACTATCTGCTTTAATTGATTACATCACGTATTAATCAATTACATTGTCCATGAAAATTTTCCAGATTGTCTCAAGAACATTTTAATTGATTACTTGTTATATTAATCGATTACATATCATAAAATAATCGATTACATAACGTGTTAATCTATTACATTCTGTTATATATGTTTTCTATTTAAAGCTTTTGGATCTGTGCTTTGAGATACAATTTACAATCTGAGTTTACGAATTACTCTACATTCTCTAAGCTTTCAAAGGTCCAATAAACAGATTTTCTAAGTGATACATTTCTTGTTTGAGATCAAAAGATTGCATGCTTCATTGATGATGATGTGTTAAGACAAGATCCTTGAAACGAACTTCAAGAGAGTTGATTTTCTGTTCATCAACATTCATGAAACTTGGAATTGATTGGTAACATTCATTCATTGAATTCATTCACCGAGGATCACAGGTTGTATCTGTCTTAAAATTTTCTAGTTAATTGTGTTGTTTAAAGTTTGTGTAAGGCTAAGATCAAAATAGTTTTCTTTCAAGCTTTCTAGAGTGGTGTTCTCTAGGAGTAAAGAACTGAGTAGAGTTTTCAGGTTCTTTGTGATTTGATTTCTAATAGGGTGTTAGAATTCTGATTCCTAATCTAGGGTGGATAAGGATAATCACATGTAACAACTTGTAAAAGAACAAATTTGATTTAGTTGAACTCTAATCTAATTTGATTAGAAGAACTAGATGTAGCTTCCCTTGAGAAGTTAACTAGCATATGTTTCTGTGTTGTTCTCTCTATCTCTTCTTGTTATCTTGATCTCTTGACAATTGTGATTTCTTTCTTAATCAACAAGTGCAGATTTTTGTCATTGATTCCTTGGACTGAGTGGTTTGGTTGAATTGAATTTTCATTGATTTTAAAAAGTGATAAAGATCCTTCAACTCTGATTTTGTAAAAGTTTTAAAAGGTTAAGTTTATACCAATTCACCCCCCTCTTGGTATTTGGGTGTATTCATATTGTTTTCAATTGGTATCAAAGCTAGTTCTTGAAAGTTAATCACGATCACTATCTTTTTAAGAAAACGAATACCACACAGATAACCTTTAAAGAAGGTGTCTCCCTCAATCATCCTCCGATGTTTGAAGGAGAACATTTTAGTTTTTGAAAAAATTGTATGCAAATCTTTATTCAATCAAACGACCCAGTGCTTGGAATGCTATTGAGAAGGGTCCTTTGATCCCTACAAAATTTGTTGATAATTAAAAAATTCTCAAGGAGTGGGATGAAATGATGGAAGCAGAAAAAAAGAGTTGTGAAGTATGATTTTAAAACTAAAAACATGATTACATCTGCTCTTTCTTCTGATAAATTCTTTAGAATTGTTAGGTGCAAAAGTGTAAAGGAAATGTGGGAGATGTTGGAAGTAACTCATGAAGAAACATATGAAATGAGAAGATCAAGGAAGCATGCATTGGTTCATGAATATGAAATGTTCAAGATGAGCAACACTGAAAACATTTCTCAGCTGCAAACAATGTTCACTCACATTGGCAGTCATCTTTTTGGTTTTGGAAAGATCTTTGATGCTAAAGAATTGAACATCAAAATATTGAAGTGTCTCACAAGACCATGGCAACCAAAAGTTACAACAATCAAGGAATCAAAGGATCTATCTAAGATGTCCATGGCAACACTTTTTGGTAAGCTTCTTGAGTATGAACTTGAAATGTCACAACTAACACATGCAGAGGATGCAGAGAAGAAACATAAGAGTATAGCCTTGAAAACTGCATCAACTCATGTGGAAAAAAGAGAGATCACACAACAATGAAAATTTTATTGCGTACAACAAAAATAATAGATACAATGAAGTTGGGTTCAGAATCTTTCTAACTTGTTTACCTAAACCTACTAACTAACTCCTTTTATAGGAGTGTACATACATAACAAAATAATCAAAAATGGTTATAACATCAAAATAGTTACAACATAGAACATTGTCAATTTTTAACAACTAACTAAATGACTAATATAGATTGGACTCACCACTGGACAAAAGACAGATTCCAACATAGAAGGCTAGACTGGATGATACATATAGTGTCATCCATTCCTTGTTTTCCAACAAAGATTGTGGTAGTTGGAGCATTTAATGTTTGCATTAAATGCACGTACTTCTTTATGCTGGAAAAACACTCTTGTTTGCTTTTGTGTAAAACACTTCAACAGGAAACCAATTCCTTAGTGTCAGAGCGGGTCTATCACAATAGAGTGCGTCTTTTGATG
The DNA here is from genome assembly GCA_007407185.1 of Glycine tomentella. Classification (NCBI taxonomy): domain Eukaryota; kingdom Viridiplantae; phylum Streptophyta; class Magnoliopsida; order Fabales; family Fabaceae; genus Glycine; species Glycine tomentella. The sequence continues at coordinate 287,144 of PYAF01000234.1, forward strand.
TTGTTTTGAAAATTTCCAAACTTAAACTTCATTTATGCTTCATAAGATTCAAAAGATCCTAGGAGTATATTTTGTGAGACAGTTCTTGCAAAACGAATCTTGGACACAAAGTATTAATGAAGTCTTTAATGTTATCTTCAATGTTGTATCAGATCATGGCATATCTCGATTATCGTCTACAAATACAAACCCAGATGCATGAGTCAAGGTATGATATTGAGTAAGACATAGCTTTTAACCTTTGTATTTATTTGCATCTAATCAAAATAATTAAGGGTCTTGATTCGTCTGAAGGCTCAAATGTCTTTTGACTTAACAAATAAGGTTTTGCGTGAAAGGTAAATGTTGAAAGGTTGTAAAGGAAAGCGGTAAATGAAAGCGATAAAGGAATGGCTGTAAAGGAAAGCTTTAAATGAAAGCAATAAAGGAAGAAACTGTAAATAAAATTGATAAAATAGACACAAGATAAAATAGGCTTATATTTTGGATTGAATATGTTCTTATATTTGAAGTACAAGTACTATTTATGGGCTACAAACTCATATCTACCATTAAATCACATTTTTTCCAACTTAATAACAACCTAGATCACCTAGATCATGTCTGGGCATCACTCAGCTAATTTTGGATGTTGAAATTGCAGATTGAATTGATCCACCTTTAGGTAATTGTTCCTATTTTCTAGGCATGTTCTCCTCTTCTAAAAATAACTGATTTGCATTTTAAATTTTAAACTAACTAGAAATTGCTTCCTATTTTAAGGGAACACTATCATGAGCCATTTAAATATCAGAAAATAGTGGAGAATATTATCTTATATTTATTAAATTAAATATGAATCAATTAGGTAATTTTCTTATTTTCCTTATCAATCGATTTCTGTTAAATTGGAAGACCATGTAAGCAGTTGATTGCCGATTTCTATCATTTCAGATAACATTGTAAGTAGACTTTACCTTATCCTTACTCAGTTAACCTTCTTGTTTGACTAATATTGAAAAATAGTCAGTTGTGCATCCAACTAGGTTGCTTTATCCTTATTCAGGTAAAATTAAAATCAGTCGATTTCCCATTAATTGACACTAATTTTGCTGAATGGAAGTTGATTTTAGCTGATTATGGGAAAATTTAGCATGACTCAAAGTCAAGCCTATCGAATGACCAATCTTCAGTTAGTACATGAGATAGGTTACCGAAATTGCAAAATTCGATTACCAACATCCTTCTACTCTTATTTTGTATTTCTAAAGTTGGACAAGCTTCAAATTTTAGGAAACCAAAGTCGCAGGCTAATGCTTCACACCTTTTCTCCATGTTTTTTTTATAAGTCTTATTTCTTTGAAAACACTTCCAAGGAAAATTGTTAATATCTTAAGTCTAGAGAACATAAAACTTGTTTCTTAAAATTTTGTTGTCATTAAAATGTTTAGTTCAGAAAGGAATATGCTTCAACATCCATTTCATGAAAATTATGACCTTCAATATAGTGTCCTTCTCCTTAAGCACCAAGCATATCACTATCTGGTGGACTACTTGTCGATAAACCTACTCCATGTGCAATATTGCATTAAGGTAGGTTATTTGAGTGCTAACATACTCATCTTGATATTTCTTTATGATAGAGCTTGAAAACTCCTTATACGACATCTCGCCTTTTTCCTTGCTCATAGTCCACACCATGTAGAGCATTTTTTCTTTTTTTTATTCATCATCTTTTCATCGTTATTTGCCATGGATTGTTTTGTTATTTTAGGTACAATGGAACTTTGTTTTGACTTTGTCCCTATTTTTTTGCCCTTACTAAGATTTTTAATAGCTAATTTTTCCCATAATAACATTATTAATTGCATACGATTTGAATTAGCATCCAAGGCTCGTACATCTCACATGTGTTACAATATTTTTCTTAATCTTTTATCCTATTATTCCCTAAGTCATCAAACACAGATTTAGTCAATGGGACCTTTTCCTTCTTCTTCTTATGTGGTGGCTTTACCCTTATTGCATCACTATTATCTTTGTCTCCTACTACAATGTTTGCACTACCCTAGAAGGTGAATGTGGCCTATTTTTGTGACATGTTTCTCATCGATGGCAATATTTACTGCACCTAAAGTAGACAGGATGTGGCCATAATAACATGATTATTGAATGTAGTTTGAATAATTTGCTATGCATAGCCATCACTTTCTCTTTAACTTGATGCACATTACTCAAATTGGTAATAATTGCTTGCCATAGGGCCCATTGACTCCTCATTAATATCTTACTCTTTTTGTTCCCATCATTTTCCATTACAATCTCCACATTGATTTGACCTTCCAAAACCTCCCCAAGATCTCCATAAATCAAGGCAAAATAACTTAATACCATATTTTCCTTATTTATAGGAACTATATTTAAATGATACCTATCATTAATTACTTTATTTGCTCTCAAAATAACAACTTGATTCTTCTTACAATTTTTTTAACTAACATCTAAGGCTTTTATATCTCACATATGGTACAACTTTTTGTCCTTTTATTCCTTGAGTCAATAAACTAAAATTAGTCAGTAGGACCCCTTCCTTTGTTAACTCCTCATGGGGCAGCTCTACATGTAACACCCCGTGCGAATCACATTGGAATAAGAGGGATCCAAAGGTTGTGCAGGTATGAGATGATACAATTGAGGATAACTTAAAAGAATTAATTTATACTGCCAATATTAATAAGATGCATCACTTAAGAACTCCATAGTTAAGTGTGCTTTGACTTGAAGCAATTATGGATGGGTTACCTTTTGGAAAATTTCCTGGAAAACATGCGAGTGAGGATAAAGCACACTAAAAGTTTCATGTTGGTTTGTGGGACAGTCATTGATCCTGAAAGTAGTCAGAGCTGATAATTGAGTCTGAGAAAAGACTACTTATGGAGGGTTCTGACCAACAAGGATGTTGAGTGAAGTGTCACGTGTGAAGTATCGTAGTGTGTGAGTTGTCGAGAAGTCGACAATTAGGGATGTTATAATTGGTATCAAAGCATACATTTCTCCCATTATGGTGTGGTTTAGGGACGAACTAAGAGAAATCTAGTGGCCATATAACACCCTGTGCGAATCACACCAGAGTAAGATGGATCCAAAGGCTGTGCAAGTACGAGAATATACAGTTGAGGATGACTTAATGAAATTAATTGATATTACCTATACCAACAAGATGCATATACTTTTTGATAGCTCATTACTTAAGAATTCTATAGTTAAACATGTTTGGCTTGGAGCAATTATAGGATGAGTGATGTTCTGGAAGCTTTTCCAAAAATCGTGCAAGTGAGGACAAAGAATGTTGAAAAGTTCCATATTGGTTTGTGGGATCATTCATTGATTCTGGAAGCAGTCAAGATTGATTGTCAAGGTCTCGACAAGGGCTACCTACTAAGGGTTTTGACCGATGGAGGATTCTAACCAACAAGGATGTTGATTGAAGTGTTACCATGTAAAATGCCAAAGTGTATATGTTGAACAGTAGAGAAGTCAATAATTAGGATGTTACACTACCCTCACTGCCTCTTGCTATCTTTGTCTCCTACCACTATGTTGGCATGGCTGAAAGGTGAACATGACATGTTTTCATAATACATTTCTTGTCAATGGTCATATTTACAACATCTATAGAAGACAAGATATGGTCCTTCATATTTGAGAGGCATAGAAATCCAACAAACCTGAATAGATGGCATGAACTCTTTTGTCAAATCCATCTCCACACAAAATCCCACATAATGACCTCTAGAAAGGATTGAAGTCAATAGGTCAATTTTTAGTAAGATGCCTAACTCTCTACAGAAATGTATCGTTATAGAGTTCTAGTGGAAGTCTAAAAACTTAACTGCAACCTTTCGCTCACTTCATAACATTTACAAAAAAGGGACACCATCTAAAAGCCAGAAGGTAGTGATCTACAATCATCCATGATCCATCATACGATGCATATGTTTATAGTCTTTAGGCTTTGTGAATTGCACCACATAAAATTTGAGGCAAATCAATCATGTGTATTTTATCATCATTCTCCCAATCTTTATGTCACTTTGCTTCTAGTGTTTTGAAGTCCACTCTCTTTCACAAAAGTTCACCATGAGTGCATACTTCCACAAGGAACTCTAGTTGCCAAGCTTTTCATTTGACATACTTATTTCTGGACAAGGACATACCCACTCCCTTGATTAACATCTTACTTTGACATGTCCTTATACCACTTATTCTCAAGTAAATCTTCCTTGTCAAAAACTTTTATTTGGTTTCCCCATTCTGATGTTGTATTCCTCGAATGTATATGTAAGGAATCTTTGTATGACAGACTACTAACAACTCCATCGCAACCACCATCTCATTCTCAAAATATTATTGACCCTATATGAACTTCAACTTTTTGGAACAATGGTCCACTACATGATTGCATCATCATTAAAAACCCTAACACCAATGTCTTCAACATCTATCCTTACCCCAAACAGTTGCACAAAACAATTTATGTTGTGATATAAGGTTATTGTAGCTATAAAAAAATTATTTTAAGAAATATTAAAATTCAAGTTAGATATAAAAACAAAAAATGATAGACTTTTTTATCATTATTTGTATAATTGATTTTATTAACCACTTATCTCTTTGAATCTATTATTTTTATTTCTAAATTGAAATTCAATATTTCTTAAAATAAATTATCAATAATTTTAAGTTACCTTACATCATAATATAAGTTTTTTTTATTGAAAATAAAAATATAATTTATGTGTTTAAATATATTAGCGATAGTCACGCATTACGAGTGAAATTAGTCTCTTGACTGAATGGGTTGGAAGACACTCATAATCTCTAATCCAAAACAAAAATAAAATTATTTATTATAAAATTCAAATATTAAAAATACTTATTTATTATAAATTTTGGTTATATATAAAAAAAACATTTATTTAATAGTTGTGTATAAAATACATACATAATACTAAAAGGATAAGATAGAGGATATTAAAAATGTGAGAAAGTGAGTTTAATATATAGAAGTAAATTATACACTGATACACACATAGTAATAAAAATAATAAAGAATTATAAAAAAATATTCATTATATTAAAAGCATAAAATTTGTTTTATATTTATTTTAAAGAATAGTAGAATTTATTTAATATCATATACCATATTAAATAAATATGGAAATTGAAAATTGAAAAATCATTTTTTAATCATGATATTGATATAAAGTATTTACTATTGGATTGAAAGTAGTAATTAATCTTTGTTGAAATTTGAACACACAAATTAGATATTTCGCATTTAACATGATATATTTCATACATAAAGTGAGGATTTAAAACTTGAACAACTTGATTAAGAGACACAAACCTATACTTATTCTAACCATTGTTGGTAAATTGAAAACTCTTTAAAATGCATTAAAATAAAACTCATATTAAAGCTATTTATATATTTTTTACATGAGAAAGGTATTTACTTATTTGTTAAATATGTACACAACCTATCCATATAAGCACACAATAAGAATTGAAAACTCTTTCCTGAAAGGAAAAAGAAGAATTGAAAACTCTTTCAATACATTAAAAAAGGAAAAATAAAAAATGGAAAGGCGATCAATTAAAAGTAGTAAAATAAAAAAGGGTTCCTTTATATATAAAATAAAAAAATATTTTCATCGCATTAAGAGTATAACTTTTTTTACATTTATATTTAAACATTTTAAAATATCAATAAAATTTATGTAATACATTCAGAACATATATCCTTATAAACACAATAAATATTAGATTGTTTTTTTGTACATGTAACATCCCCAAAATTATAAAAATGTGATGATAATTGGATACAAGTATGTTTAGAGAAAAATAACTATATCACTCTTTGCATGATGTAGAAATTATTAGAAAACCCTTAAGATGAAAATTTCAAAAATGCCCTTGAACATTTTTGAAAATAACCAAAATACCCCTAGGTTGAATGGCATAATTATCAAAATGCCCCTAGGCCAAAAATGCTCAAATAACTTTAGAAATTTTGTAGAAACTTGATGAAATTATAAAATACACTTAGCTGACTAAGTATCAACATATTTTGTGACACAAAACTCTAGAATAAAATTTCTACAAATTTTGGAAGATGACAACTTTGAGGTTGTATTCAAGAAAACTCAAGCATCAGTAAAATATGGAAAAATGGTACATAAAATCTATAGAATTTTCTCTTAATTATAGGATTAATAGACCTATCTAATAAAATGGTTTAGTAATTTTGATGGTCAGAAGAAGTATAGACCAATCAAAAATAAGATAAAAATGTAGTCTAGAATGAAAGGTTTATGTATTGCCCTGTATAAGACTGTTTGGGATTAATTTAAACTATCATTGGGATAAATTCTTAGGAACATCTCGAATTCTAATATTCAAAATTTTCTTTAGATAAAAGAATTCAAATTAAATTGGATTTCTTTTTAAGAAAATACCATATTGAAACTAGATTTTTATTCATCATAAAAAATGACCACATGTAGCATGGAAGGAAGAAAAATTTGTATTCCTTCCCTTTGAGCTTGTCATTCATGTGGAGAAGCATGGAGAATAAGGAAAATGCTTCTTGAATTCAGCCACTTGGAAGATAAGCCATAGGATGAAAACAAGTGGCAAAACACTTGTATGGCATGGATGCAAGGTAACATAAAAATCAAGCCAAGATTTCTCTACACTCTTCCATCTTGCACGTGGACAGCTCTAGACTTTATTTCAACAATCCCAACGGTCAAAAGTTACATATGTGGGATAGCAGTATACCTTTAAAATTTTAAAGAGATCCAACGGTTAACGAATCCAGAATTAGAATTTTACTAAAAATAGGTTTGGGAAAAACTCAAGAATGAAAGAAAAAGCATAAAAGCCTTCATTGGCAAGCTACTCCACGAAAATACAAGAAGGAAGGGAGAGGATTCATGAACTTGCCAACTCAAAGGGACACTTGGAAGAAGATTAAGAGAAGGCTTCATGAATTGGACAAGTGTTAGGACACTTGTAAGAAAGTAATCATGGCTTAGAAGATTTTTCCTAG
>PYAF01000234.1:300912-313090 GCA_007407185.1 Glycine tomentella
CCCCCCCCCCCCCCCCAATCTCTCTCTCTCTCTCTTTTAAGGCCATTCACTGTGCTGGAAACCTTAAAAAATTGATGAACAAGCAACAGTTTTTGGTGTAATTTCTTATAATCCTTCAAGCTAAATGTAACAGGAATCTGGTTGATTTTAGTTGATTAAAATGCTCTGTTGGTATTGTGGTCTGTCAAAATTTTCAATTTGAGCCTTTATATGATGCTATAATGTTGAAGGCTATTCCTTCTCTGATATTTTTTAATGATTTTTAAATTTGTAGATTTTTTAAGTTACTTACTGAATCGGTAAATCTCTTTTTCACTAAAATTACTCTAGATAAAAGTAACCATGACCATGTGAAAGACACCATAATAAATTGGCACTAAGTAAGAAAATGACAATACTTTGGCACCAATCAGTGAATTGAACTGCTACTCTGGAGACTTTTTATTCCAAAGCTCAAGTACTTCATTGTTAAACTCGAATGAATAAATATATTTATTGAGAATCTTAATGTTCTTGGATTGTCACTTGCTAAACACAAAAAAGAATGACTGTACATTCAAAGAAAAATTTAGCAGCACTTTTAACTTGCTGTTGTTTTCCATGGTTTTCTTGTTTTTAAATTTTAACTTAGAACCTTGAATTGGAGAGTAAGCGTCGGAGGTCGGCTCAGGCGCGTGTACCATCAGATCCTAATGCTTGGCAACAGATGCGTGAGAATTATGAAGCTATAATTCTTGAGGATCAGGCTTTTTCTGAGCAGCACAATATTGAATATGCTCTTTGGCAGTTGCATTATAAGCAGATTGAGGAGTTTAGGGCATACTTCAGTGCTGCTCTTTCTTCTACAAATGCAAACTCATCTCAGGGAGTGAAAGGCCCTGCGCGACCTGATCGTATAAGTAAAATAAGGCTACAATTTAAGACTTTCCTTTCAGAAGCAACTGGATTTTACCATGATCTTATTACGAAAATCAGAGCTAAGTATGGTCTTCCTCTTGGTTACTTTGAGGATTCAGAGAACCAGATTGTGATGGAGAAAGATGGAAAGAAATCTGCTGCGATGAAGAAAGGTTTAGTAGCTTGTCATCGTTGTCTGATATACTTGGGTGATCTTGCTCGTTATAAAGGAATGTATGGTGAAGGTGACTCAATAAACCGGGAGTTCACTGCAGCTTCTAGTTATTACTTGCAAGCTGCATCTCTTTGGCCTTCTAGTGGGAACCCCCATCATCAGGTTTTTGGCAGTCCTGTATCCATTTTATTTTTAATGGTTGCTTTATATTTTTTTTTACTTATGTTTCATAGTATTTATATTCCATTTTAATGAGTCTGTCTTTTCAGCTTGCTTTGTTGGCTTCATATTCTGGGGATGAGCTGGTGGCTATCTATCGATATTTTCGTAGTCTGGCTGTAGATAGTCCATTTACAACTGCAAGAGAAAACTTGATAGTTGCATTTGAGAAGGTAATGTAACCATGCCCCATGGGTTTGCTCTTGTTATTGTTTAAGTAATTTGTGTTTTGTTCTCTGTTTTCACTTGTTATTCAGCCTTTATCTTCTTTATATCTTGATTGATGCTTTGCATACTTAAAGTATTATTATGAGGATGAGATTCAGTCATTCTTACTCTTAGTGTTTGATGCTGAAAATTAAGTGCATTAAAAAAATGAGAGGTTATAAATTTAAGATTGGTTACAAGTTAGTAAAGCCATGTTATCTGTACACATCTTAGGTGGAGTTCATGCATGTATTTTGAGTACGTAATAATATTAATTTGGTGGGTTAAAAAGCTTTAAAGAAACATGCTGTGAAAGCTAGTCTGTCTATTTGACCTTGGACCACTTTGTGCTTAAAGAATATGTCTTTGAACTCGATTCTATGATTATTTTCATATTGTGGTCTGTGGTGTGTTAAATTTTTCAGCTGTTTTCACCCTTCTGTTATTTATTGTCTGTGATCCTTTTGAGCCATTACATTATAATTATTCTAACTAGCTATTGTTTTAATCCATGATAGAATCGTCAAAGTTTCTCTCAGCTTTCTGGTGATTCTAAAACTCTTGCAGTCAAGGAATCTTCTGGGCGATCAAGTGGCAAAGGAAGAGGAAAAGGAGAAGCTAAACTTGCAACAAGGGGTACTGGTGTTGATGCCAGTCCTAGAACAGGAGCATCCAGTATACAGGAAACATATAAATACTTCTGCACCCGCTTTGTCCGTCTAAATGGAATCTTGTTTACACGCACAAGGTGTATATTCTTAACATTTCTTTGTACTTGCACTGATGATTCATGTGTTTTTCTGACCCTTTTCCCCTTTGTTTCTCAAATAACTTGATAGCCTTGAGACTTTTGCTGAAGTTCTTGCTGTTGTAAGCACTGGCCTGCATGAGCTTCTGTCATCCGGCCAAGATGAAGAGCTGAATTTTGGTTCAGATACTCCTGAGAATGCACTTGTCATCGTCAGAATTGTCTGCATTTTAGTATTCACAGTTTACAATGTGAACAAGGAATCTGAAGGCCAAACTTATGCAGAAATTGTGCAGCGTGCTGTTCTGCTTCAGAATGCATTTACAGCAGCTTTTGAATTGATGGGTTACATAATAGAGAGATGTGCACAGCTGTGTGATCCTTCTTCTAGTTATCTTTTACCAGGCATTTTGGTTTTTGTTGAGTGGTTGGCTTTTTATCCAGATCATGCTGCAGGCAACGATGTGGGTGAAAATCAGGCAAATTTGAGATCAGAATTTTGGAATCGTTGTGTATCCTTCTTGAATAAGCTGCTTTCAGTTGGACCTATGTCTATTGATGATGATGAAGAGGAGACTTGCTTTAATAACATGAGCAGGTACGAGGAAGGGGAAACTGAAAACCGACATGCTTTGTGGGAGGACTCCGAGTTAAGGGGATTTGTTCCACTTCTTCCTGCACAAACCATCTTGGATTTTTCAAGGAAGCATTCCATTGGAAGTAATGGTGATAAGGAAAGAAAAGCTCGGGTCAAAAGGATTTTAGCTGCTGGGAAGGCTTTAGCAAATGTGGTTAAGGTTGATAAACAAATGATATATTTTGATTCAAAGGCGAAGAAATTTGTAATTGGTATTGAGCCTCAAACCACAGATGATTTTGGTCTAACCACCGATTCAGGCATGCCTAATGCAAAAGAGTTAGTGCAAGAAAATCCTGCAGACCAATCAAAGATTGAAATTATTCAGTCAAACCAACACCAGCATATGGAAGGAGATGACGACGATGAGGTTATTGTTTTCAAGCCTATAGTGCCTGAGACACGAGGTGATGTGGTTGCCTCATCATGGGCACCCCACGTGGGTTTGGAACCTGTTTCGAAAGCATCTGGAGGGGATTTAAAATTTCATGTTAATTCTACTTCTAATCTTCCAAGTAACCTAAGTCATCAAACTTTATCTGTTTCTGGTAGTGGTATGGTGCCTCAACACCTGCAACCAGTTCAGCCACATACATCAAGGTGGTTAGAGGAGGAAATTTCTCTTGCTTACAATTTAAAAGGTCTTGGGTTATTTGAGAATGGACATGTGATGAAACCTGGTCTACAAGAAGCTACTGGCTTCTCCAACGATGTTTCACTTCCTTTTCCTATCCAACAATCTTTAGGTGCTGATTGTAATGCCATGTTTTATGGTTTCTCAAAAGCTTTGGAGTCTGTAGTACCATCCAAAGTTGATATTATTGCATCTTCTGGAGTAGTTACTGATAATTTAGCTGTAAAAACACCAGCTTTGCCAGTTGGTTCAAGAAAAGCCCCAGTCAGTCGACCTACTAGGCACCTTGGACCTCCGCCTAGTTTCAGTCATGTTCCTCCCAAACAAGGTATTGAATCCACTGTTTCAGATGCAATTAGTGGGAATCCAATTATGGATGATTACAGTTGGTTGGATGGATATCATTTGCATGCATCAACAAAAGGATTAGGTTCCAATGGCCCTAATAACTACTCTCAGTCAAATGCTCAGCAAGTCAGTAACAATGGCTTGAATCCTACTGTTAGTTTTCCCTTTCCTGGAAAACAAGTTCCTTCTGTGCCTCTTCAAGTGGAGAAACAGAATGGTTGGCAAGATTATCAAACTTATGATCTTTTAAAATCACATCATGATCAGCAACTTCAGCCACAACAGCTCACAACTGGAAATCAGCAGTTTTCTCCTCTGCCCGAGCAATTTCTTGGACAGTCAATTTGGACAGGTCGTTACTTTGTGTGATGTCAGTATGAGAGTATAGATGGTATGCTTCTGGGATAGATTTATTTATTGCTGCTTGTTTATTGTTTGTTTTTTATGTTCATTTTTTGGATTGCTAATATAATTATGTATTTAAGGTCATGGTAGGCATATTGCGAAGCATCCTTTTGCTACTCAAACAAACTCCAACATTGCTGTCTCGTCATTGAATGTTGTTGGAGTTTCTTTGGCCTTGGCTTGTTGCAGGCACTTGCTACTACAAAAGGTGAGTACCAAATTCTTCAATTTGTTGATATTTACAACTTTATACAACTCAAAACAAGAATGTAAGTCGCACCTATACTTTCACTAAAGGTCTTGGTGTATATTTCTTAATATTGCTGTTTTGGTCTGGCCTACTAGCTTTCAAAAAATGTTGTGAACTGTTGAGGAACTATGGCTGATTCCACTTATTTCCTGAGTTGTCTTAACTTTTTTTTTTTTTTTTTGACTGATCATTACAGATTATGATGAGCTCTTCAGCCCAGACGAAGGAAGATAAACATGCATCTTTACCGTTCAAAGTTCGTATGAAGTAAATGGCCTTGTCTGGTTGGTTGCGGTGGATAGGTGGTGATAAATAAAAGACTATTCAGCTGTCTTGGAGCTTATATCTTCTGGGATTGGTGGTGTCGCAGTGGTTTGTTCACTTCTAGTGGAAATGTCATAATGATGCACCTGTAAAAATCGTTACTATCATTTGGTTGCAAGTGATACGTAGTGCTAGCCCTTTTTTCTGCCGCAATGCTTCAGACTTATATATAGTTGGGAAGGTTGGTAGATAACAAGTGGGTATCAAAGTTGGATAATGGGGTATGATATTATTGACATTATGGGGCTCATTTGTTGAGCACGTGTTTTGTTGCGTCTACGTTAAGGTTCATATTATGTGTTGTGTATGACGACTGGTATATGTGAGTTCATTTCTCTTTTCTCTAAGTCGAGGGGTTGACTCGAACTTCAAAATAAATTGGTGGATTGTTGAATGCATATCCATCTTGGTCTGTATGAGTACAATGATTTATCTGTCCATAATCGGATTTAGCATATTTTTTTGGTTGTTATGCTAAGAGTCTTAATGTTGTTAAGTTGTGTTTAGAGGGTAGTCAAATGTGAATGATTTTCATATTCTTGAGGATGAGCATTCTACTTTAAGCAACGTTGCCCGTGTTTGCTAGTTTGTCAAAATGAAGTAATTGCTGATTATATATAAATCTTTACGCAATGTTCCCTTCAAAGGATGTGAAGGGAGAAGAGGAAAGGAAAGAAAGAGAAAATGTTTCTTTTTCTGTTTGGTTTGATTCGCAGGTTGTTTTGGGTGAATCTTTTATTTATTTATTTATCGTAAATTTATTATTTATTAAGCAGTCTTTTGCTATTATGATTTTGACTATTACAAGAAATTGTTTATCCTTAATTCTATACTAATTTTTTTATATAGGAAAGCTTTTGTCCTCTGAAACTTCAGTTAGTCTTTTTTGTTTTTTTAATTAAACTTATCTTTTAATTGTGTTTTTCCGTGTTAACGTGTTTTCTTCAACTACAATGTCTATTGATAAAATTTACGCACGATGTTTGACGTGGTTAAATATGAAATTTACATATGATCTTTCCAATGCCGTTGGCATTCCCTTCTATTGATAACTTTTTTTTTTTTCTTTTTTATGACGACCCTCGTACATGACCAAACTATGATGTGGGAAGGAAAGCTAATATGACTTGGTATTTGATGCTTTGCATGATGAGAGGGGAATGTGATGTTGGAGATTGGGATGGTGATGAGAATGCTTTGGTTATGTCAATTATTGCCGATAAAAATAGTGGGGAGCTGTTATTGGCCCTTTCCTACTTTGCTATTGGCCCCAACCTTCCCACGAAAAGTCCCTCTCTCTTCCCACATCTTCTCACCTGTGCCCCCCACCTTCTCACCCAATCCTCGGTCAGATCCAGAATCATGACTCCTTCCTCCCCTCACCATTATCACATAATCATCATCACCACTGACCACCTCCACAATATGCTACCACTCTATTCCATCTCCTTCACGTGTGTGACCTCCACCTTTGAGGCTTCTCACGTGCAACTCCTCTCCACCATCATTGTCGCCACGCACGACATCCCTAACGTGCGTGGCCTTCACGTTTGAGGCTCCACACGTACAACTCCTTTCCACTATCATTGTGCTACCGCGCACATTTGCCACTGTACACTCCTCTGTCATAACAAAATCTTGTGCATGGATATTTCGCCACATAGAATCGTGTTTTCATTGTACTAAGTGTAAAAAAATATATAAAGCGGAAATACGATTTCATTGACAAACACACAACGGAATTATGTTTCCGTTGTTTTTTTTGCACACACAATGGAATCATAGTTGTGTAATTTTTTCTGTACCGCCACTACTAATACAGTGTAAGTACAATTCCACAATACAATGTGTGGAAGGGTATTTTTGGAATTAAAAAATTGATGGGGTGAATAGCAATGAGGTCAGGACCAACAGTAATTCTCAAAATAGTGGTGAGGGTCCTATAGGACCGATACTATTTTTGATTTAAGGGTATCAGCTTTTGCTGATTCAAAGGGTGGTTTGGGGATTCATGATAAAGATGATTAACGAAGATATGGAAATAGGCCAATTATGGTGGTTTTTACAATGACTTTAAGGGGAGAATAAAAGACCAGGTGGCTAAATAAGGACAATCTATAGGTGGTTTACAAAGGGTTTTGTTGTGGTTTCAGAGTTTTGATGGTAGAATGAGATTGAAATGGATGGAAGAAAAAACTTAGTCCGCAACACTTATTACGTTTTGGAATCAATTAAAAACCTTCAAATTTCATGTTTTAAAGTTTCATGAGAAACACAGTAAAGTTAGAGGAAAATATTAATATGAAAAGGTAAAATTAGAAAATTAAATAAAGTTAGAGAAAAACATTAGTCCAAAAGAAAAAGTTAGAGAATTAAATTGAATAAAGAATTAGAAGATTAAACTAAAAATTAAATTGAAACCTAGAGAATTATAATTATAATTTTGCGTAATGATTATTATAAATTATATATTTAATTTTGTAAGAGAAAATTCATTTTAAGAGTATTTGTTCATTATGATTAACACAATAGAATGTTTAACATTTTTCTCTATAAAATTTATAAATTGAATTTTTATATTTACTAAATTTTACAACACAAAAATTTATTTTTAATTATTCTATTTTATTTTGAATTATATTTATGATTATACCTTTCTTGTTTGGTTTGTAAGGGAAAGAAGATAAAATTTTAATGAAAAATATGATAGGAAAAATATAATTTCTAGAAACGTTAGGGTGTGTAAGTGTGTTTATGTAAGCGATTTTTTCGGTTGAACGAATAAGTTTGTGTGTGGAGTTTTGTTCAGCATGCATTGAAAAGTGGAAATGCTTTAAATTAAACTAAACATATGCTTAGACAACATAGTCCAAATATTGTAAACTATTTTTCTTCCCTTTCAAAATTTCCCAATATTAAGGAAGAGACATAAATGAAAGATTATTTTTATTACCCCTTCCTCCCCCCTCCAGAAAATAAATAAAAATTCAATGCTTAATGATTCTTTCCATCAAATTTGAACAAGATTTTTTTTATTATGATCATCAATAACTAAGAGTCCAGGTGATTATTAAGAACCCGTTTAGAGTGGTTATTAGTTACTGTTTTTTACTTTCAAATGTAATTTTTAAAATAAAACCTATTTGACAAATTGTGGACTGTGATGGGTTTTTTATCCACTTTCAAAACAGTTTTTTGGTCAATTTAAAAAACAATAGAAAAAAGGTTTACTACTTTAAGTTTCATGTTTTTTACGTTGGCGTTCCCCCTTTTACTCGTTCTTCGGTTCTTGTACGTTCCTCCCCACTTTTCGTTGTTCGCGATCTGCCTTCCCCCTCTTTGAAGTGCGTTTCAATCCCTGCGCTTGTTCTCCTCCATTCTCCAGGTTTATTTCTACTCCTCCATCTCCTTCTAGTTTTATGCTTTGATTGATTTTTTATTCTCTATTCTAGGTTTTCATTCTTCAATATTTTTTATTCTGGTTTCCCAAAGGGGGTTCGTGTGAGAGTGTTCGGTGTGTCGCCACGAGTTTATTTTAGAGCATGCTGCGTCGGAGAGTGGAGTCACTGGTCAAAACGAGGAGGAAGATGTTGAAGATATTTAATATATATATTAAATATTAATATGTTCACATATATAAGTCTAATAGGTTATTGTATGGTTATATGGATTCATATGGGTTGAAGTTCAATAGCTTATTATATTATTAGGGTTTTCCCTAAGTTGGAGGTAACACTATTGATCATTCCAAATTCTGATGCTTTTTGGTGTAATACTTCAAGCACCCAACACTAAATCCTTCTCTCTCAAATCTCCTTACCTCCAACAATCTTGAAGTATTAGCTTCGTGTATCGGATTTGAGCGAGTAAGGTGTTGTTTTGAAGATCTAATCGAGAGGAACTAAAGGGTGTGATCACTTTCGTGTTTCGACGGAAGGATTGACCGGGATCTGAGATTGAAAACCTTGCAGCCGTAACTTTTGAGACCAGATCCTGGAAATTTCAGCCAATTTCGTGAGTTGAAACCTTGTGGATTTTGTTCTCCTCGTCGAGACGATCGTTTTGAGTGGTCATTTGCGAAAAACGGATGTCAAACGAAGGAGTTACAGTCGTTTGAAGTTTCTACAACTTTTCCGGCGACTGGTTCTTCTTCTCCAACGAACTTTCCAGCAACTTCGTCTTCTCCGGCGAACTTTCCGGCGACTGGTTCGTCTTTTCTGGTGAACTTTTCCGGCGACTGACGACTTTCCGGTGAACTTTTCCAGCGATTTTTCAGCAAGTCTCCGGCAATCAAAAATCATTGTTCCTAAGGTTTTTGGGCTCTCCGGACTCATTTTTGGGATCAAATTTGACAAATTTCACCTCTATAGTGTTGTTTTTGAAAAATTAGAAGGTTTGATATACTTTGGAGGATTTTAAGGTGCACTCTTTCTAACTCTTTTACTTTGATTAAAATGGCAAAACATAACTCCCATGATATCATAAAGCTGAAATCCTTTGATGTCACTGAATTTCATGGTTGGAAATTTCATGTTCAGTTTGGCATGAAGGAACGTGATATATTCTATACTGTATTAAGTGATTTTGTATCTACTGTTGAAAATGTGGATGAATATCAATGGATTAAAGATGAAGATTTTTGTAGAGATTATTTATTAAACTCTTTAAATCCTCGTTTAGCTATGACTTATAGTGAGAATAAGATTGCGAAGGAGATATGGGATCACTTAAACAGTCAATTTCAAAAACAAGAGAGGCTTTCTAGCAGAGAAGTTCTTTGACTTTAAGTTCAATATGAACTCAAGCATCACTTCTCAATTAATTGAACTTGAGAATATGAGAAACAAGCTAAAAGAGGATAAGTCTGATTTGTCTGATAATCTCTTTGTTGGTCTTGTGTTGAGTAAGTACCTATTGAATGAAATTCTTTTAAGACTGACATGCACAGACTAAAAGAACAGATGGGGCTGGATGAATTAAAAAGGTACATTCATATTGAAGATCAAAACATTTGTAGGAAGAGTTTGGAACAAGTAGGACAACAAAAGTCAGTTGCCAACTTAGTTTCACATTCCTATAAATATCATAAAAAGTCCAAGCCACCAAAAGGTGAATTCTCTTCACAGTTAGAGGCCAAAAAGCCTATCTTCAAGAAGAAGAAGAAGGGCAAGTGCCATAACTGTGGAAAATGGGGTCACTGGGCAACGGAGTGTAAGCTGCCAAAGATGTTAAAGAACAACACACCACAAAATGAGGCTAATATGCTAATTAGTGAACTTGAGCCTCAATCCTTCATTGGAATGATGAATAATGGAAAGGCCAATGTCTGTTCTGAGTAGTGGTTGGACAGTGGTGCTATATGTCATGGGACAAATGATGGGAATTTACTCATTGAGGTCATAGAAGTGAAAGACACCGTGGAAAATTGTAATGGTGGTGAGGCAGAGGTGATTCATGCTGGAACTGCTAATCTGGTGCTTTCTTCAGGTAAGTTACTAACTTTGAAACATGTTAAAGTAGTACTTTTACTTAAAAAGAATTTAATATCTATGAGTTTACTTGATGAAGCTGGTATGTCTTTTTCAACTATGAATGGTAGAGTAACTTTATTTGTTAACTCATGCTACTTCGGTTGTGCATTTATGATCAATGGCATGTATAGATTGAGTTTAGATATTGATAGCATAAACCATGTTAGTTCTATTTTGTTTGATTCAAAATTATTACATAATAGACTTGGACATGTGAACTATAGGAAAATGCAACATTTATCTAAAACTCACAATATTCCATTAGATACTTCTATTCGATTTGACAAATGTGAAGTGTGTGCACAGACTAAGATCACTAGAAAACCTTTTAAATCGGTTTCTAAAAGCACAACACTTCTTGAGCTTATACATTCTGATCTTTGTGACTTTAAAAACTATGTCACCAGAGGGGGTCGAAAGTATCTAATCACTTTCATAGATGATTATTCTAGATACTGTCATGTTTATTTGTTGAAATCGAAAGATGAGGCTTTTGAGAAGTTTAAGTTTTTTAAATCTAGAGTAGAAAATCAACTTAATTTGAAAATTAAGAGGTTTAGGAGTGATAGAGGAGGAGAATATACAATGACTGGGTTCAAGGAATTTTGTGCTTTGGAAGGCGTAATACTTGAAACCACTGCTCCTTACTCACCCCAATCAAATGGTGTTGCAGAGCGTAAGAATAGAACTTTAATTGAAATGCTAAATTCTATGTTACTTACAACTGGCATGCCTTCCTCCTATTGGGGAGAAGCTGTTTTAACTGCTAATCACATCTTAAACAGGTTGCCGCACTCTAAATTGTCTAAGACACCTTATGAGATATGGCACAAACGTCCTTGTAGATATGATACCCTTAAAACTTGGGATTGTGTTGTCTATGTAAGGATACAAGATCCTAAAAGGCCTAAGGTGGGACCTAGAACCACTACTTGTGTATATCTAGGTAGTGCAGAAGATAGTGCTGCAAATAGATTTTTGGATCTATCTACTAATACAGTGATAGAATCTAGAGATGCAGAATTCTTTGAGTACAAGTTTGTTAACAATCTTGACTTGAAGGTTTTTGGATCTACATATATGATTTCAGAATCTCCTGTAGAATCTATAGCTTGTCCTTCTGACACTAATATCACACAACTGGCTTTTGAACCAATCTCAGTTAGAAAATCTACAAGAGATAAAGTTTCTAAAAGTTTTGGTGATGACTTTGTCACTTACCATATAGAGGGTGATCCATTCTCCTATCAAGAAGCAATGAGATCTAGAGAATCCTTACTGTGGGCAGAAGCCATAGATGATGAAATGAGTTCTTTGCTACAGAATCACACTTGTCAGCTAGTCAATTTGCCAAATGTAACGACCTAATTTCTAAGTTGATTTTATTACTAGTATTTTTACTTAAAATAAAATTTTTTCAAGAAATGTGTATTAATAAAAATTCTAAGTCATTAAAATTTACAAAATATGTAAAGACTAATTCATTAGTCAATGTCTCTGTTGTAAAAGTTTATACAAATACAAAACTCTTTTCAAAATCCAGCTTAGTACATAGCTCCTTCAATATATCAACACTACTCCAGAGCTTCAAGGAACCTGACCAAGGCTGCCATCTAAGAAAAACATGAAACAAATCTTGTGAGAAATAAATTTCTCAGTAGGCAAAGCTAAATCCCGAACTTATTAGTAGGTTAGTAAAATCATTCAAATAATCAAACACATCCACAAGAAATATGCAACTATATGAATGCATGAGATGAACTATCCCAGGGCAAATGGCCTCCACATATCGTACTGTATGTG
>PYAF01000234.1:353246-372214 GCA_007407185.1 Glycine tomentella
GATAAGTGCCTTAATTCAGTTAAATTCAAGTTTCAAATGCAGGCACTTATCTTTTGAATTCAATAACTTTGCTTATAAACTTGTCCTAAACCTAGTTAAATTATATTTATTACTTGTATGAATGTAGTTTTTATATTTTGGAAGATTAATCCAATCATGTTTTGTATTTTGATAGATTCCGTAGATTTTCGAGGCTTCCAAATAAGCAAAGCAAGCAAGGAGGGCTTACATAGCAAACCTGGGAGGTGTAGAAAGCAAATCAGACCCAAAAATGACTCATAACAGCAAAACTGGGGGTGCAGAAAGCAAAATCAGGCCCAAAAGTCCACCAAAGTACCTTTAACTCGCCCAAGCGAGCTAATATAGTGTATTTTGCTCGCTTGGGCGAGCAGAAACAGCAAATGGGCCTCCAATTTGGCAAGTGGACGTGCAAGTGGGCTACAAGTTGGTTTTTAACTCGCCCAAGCGACCAAACAAAGGCAAAAATGGTCGCCTGGGCGAGTGAACTCGAGCAGATCACCTCCTATAAATACCCAAGCACCCCCCAAGGCAACTACACATCCCTTCCAAACCTCCATTCTTCTCTTTCCTTTGTTTCTTAAGCTTTTTCTTTAGTTTAGGCTCTTAAATATTAGTATTAGGTAGGTTAGGAAAGTGAGAGAAGTGAGATTTAGTGTGGAGACTCTGCCGGAAAGAAGCGGTGATGGGGCCCTTCATCAATTCTTCTCTTAAGGAGGTTCTCTCTATGCTTGGTTAGTTTCTCTTATGGATTGGATGTAATCTTCTTACCCTTACAGTATTTCTTTTGATATTTATTTTTGCATAAGTCTTTCTATTTATTATTGGTAAATTTATTCCGTACTTAACGCTTAATACTACTTGATCACTAGTATCACGAACTTAAACTCGAAGTGAGACTAAAAAGTAATCTTAGGGTTTGAAATGAATAAATTTACTCTTTACGTTACGTTGCTAGACATAGAGCATAACGTTTAGATTGCAAATAAACATACGAATATAATCGTAACGCTGGGATATTTATTTCATATGCAAGAAATCAATATTTGATAAATATTCTTAGGATTCTCAAATGCGAGACATCGATTTGGGGTGATTTTACGTGTGCATCAATAATAATAGAAAATAACTTATGCATGGTAATATTAATTGAATACTAAGGGTATGAACGATGAAATCCAATCCTACGCTCTTTAATTAATCAAACTCGTTTTATTTTCAGTAATTGTTCGTAATCTTCCGTACTAGATTTATTATTTCCGTTTCTTTTAGATTTTTGTAATTTCTATTAATCCACAATCACATGCAACTTCGTTCACACTCGCTGTATATAAACTATTAAACTGTTAAGTTTTATTTGAACTAACTGAGTAAAAATCAAGTCCCTGTGGAGACGAACGTTTATAAATTTTGTAACTTACAACGACAATTGGTACGCTTGCCAAAAGTCTAACAGGATACAAATTTCAATTCACTGGTCGTGGATTGCAAGGATTCCACAGAAGATTACAAGGCAATAAGTCGCACTTCAGTACGATCCATGATTGCGCCACTGGAAAGTCGGACTAGTTGTTAGGAATCTCCTTGTCAACCTAACTCTAGATAAAGTTAGGCTACACACTACACACAAGAACAATCAACAAAATGAAAAAGTATCTTGTTATTGACAATCCTTCCACACAACTGAAATTGCTGAATACATGTATATTACTTAACGCAAACATTGCAAGAGATTGAAATGCACTATTTTAACCAAACAAGCAACTGTCCTATACAACGGGGATTAACAGATAACAACAACAACAACAACAACAACAACAACAATAATAATAATAATAATAATAATAATAATAATAATAATAATAATAATAATAAATTACGTTAAACCTCTTGATCCATATGGTTGATCTATGTTAAGTTTTAGTCCCTATATGAGAAAACTGGAAGTTATAGTCCCTACACAATTTTTTATAGCAATTTGTCAGTGCCAAAATGTTTTCATAGCAGTTTTATACCGCCAGAAAGTCTTCTCTGGTATTAGCGAGAGTCACCAAAACTTAGGCAAACATGCATATGTAGAGACCAATACTTACAATTCTCTCATATCGGGACTAAAACTTAAGGGTCTGTTTGGATGTTAGCTTCTCCAGAAGCACTTCTAGAAGAGAAAAATAAGGAGAAAAAAAATGAAATGAGCTTTTCCAAAAGTAAAAATAAGTTCTCCATTAGCTAATTTGTAGATGTCATCTCATCTTTTAGAGAAGCTACATTGGTGAGCTTCTACAAATTAGCTAATGAAGAGCTTATTTTTACTTATGGAGAAGCTCATCTCATCTTTTTGCTCTTATTTTCTTCTTCTAGAAGTGCTTCTAGAGAAGCTTACCCAAACAGGTCCTTAAAATAAGAACAACTATAGGGACCAAGTGAATAGGTTAACTTAAAAGTTACATAGGTTAAGAAGATATAAATTCTGACAGAAGAAGCAGAAAATTTGTACCCTATCCAAGCCTGCTGGAAGTGGATCGACAACAAAAGTAGGAATTTCATCCATCAACTGATCTGGCCTTCCTGAATGCACTATTCTGGTGAACTTTCCCATGTCTGATCCAGGTTAAAAGAATCAATATTTATGTAATGAGTATATTGTTTACAAAAATCTAAACTATATCTTTTGTGGTCAGTAAGAATAAAATAATAAGATGAAAATCTTTGGGATGCAAATTTGTATATTAAAAACACACGTTTTTATATTCCATTGATCTTAATCTTAGTGGATATAAGCCTCCAAGTTACAATAAGTTGAGAACTACCTTGCTTACATGCAACAGAGAGAAGCCATGTGGAGAACCTCTTGCAACCAATAAGAAATTCATGGAATCAGAAAGGTGTGACCATTGTTAGTGATGGGTGGAGTGATCCTCAAAGAAGACCTCTTATCAACTTCATGGCTGTCACTAAGAGTGGATCAATGTTCTTAAAGACGGTAAATTGCTATGGTGATATAAAGGACAAGGATTTCATTGCTTAACACATCAAAGATGCAATTGTGGAGGTTAGGTCATCAAATGTGGTACAAATTGTGACTGATAATGTAGTTGTATGTAAGGCAACATGTATGATCATAGAGACTGAGTTTCCTGCCATCTATTGGACTCCTTGTGTTGTGCACACCTTGAACCTGACATTGAAAAGTATTAGTGCAGCCAAGAATGCTGAGAAAAATAATGTTACTTATGAACAATGTTCTTGGATCACACAAATTGCAAGCGATGCTAATTTGATTAATTTTTTTTATTATGGGACACTCTATATATGAGATTATCAATGTAAAACAACTTTAACTCATTGAAGTTGCTTTTTGTTGCTCATACAAGATTTGGTTTAACTATTGTGATGCTTAAGAGGTTTAGAAGTTTGAAAGAAGGACTCCAAAAGATAGTTATTAGTTCTAAATGGTTTACTTATTTATAAGGACGATGATGTTGGAAAGGCAAAAAAAAGTGAAAGAAACTTTGTTGGATGATATTTGGTGGGACAAGGTTGATGACATACTTTCTTTCACTGCTCCTATTTATGATGTTCTTAGAAAGACAAATACTGATATGGCTTGAGTACACTTGGTATATTAAATGTGGGATTCAATGATTGAAAAGGTGAGACAAGTCATATGCCAACATGAAAGAAAGACAGAAAATCAAGAATCTCCCTTTTATGACATAGTGCACAAAATATTAATGGACCGTTGGACTAAGAGTAACACACATCTTCATTGTCTAACAGATTCTTTAAACCCAAGGTAATACTTTATATGCTTAAATAATTTATGATTATTTTTTTTACATTCATTTTTTGTGGGTTATATTAATTTATGTTTATATTTTTTCTTAATGCCGTATATATTATAGTCATGAATGGTTAAGTGAAGATCCATTAAGAGTTTCCCCACATCAAGTTGTGGAACATATTGATGAAACGAAGAAATGCTTTAGAAGATACTTTGATGATGTGGATGTAAGGAGACAAGTCAATTTGGAACTTGTAAATTTTTCTAGTGGAAGAGAAGACTTTCATGATGTTGACACTTTAAGGGATAGAGGTGAATTGGATGCAAAATCTTGGTGTCTTGTTCATGGTGCTCATGCAACAACACTTCAAAAATATTTCCCTTCAGCTACTTGGTTAACCATCTTCATCTTCTTGTTGTGAAAGGAATTGGAGCACCTACAATTTCATACATAGTTTAAAAAGAAAAAGATGACACCTAAAAGAGTGGATGATCTTGTATATGTTCATAGAAATATTTACCTCATTTCAAAAAATTCCTCAAACTACATTGAAGAGGAAACTAGAATGTGGGATATTGTAGGAGAAGGTTTTTACTTGATGACGATAAAATCCTTGAAATAGCCAATTTATCTCTTGATGAACCAATTTTAGAAGCTGTCTTTTTCAATGAAGATGATCAAGGGCTATGATAGACTGGTATTTAAACTTTTTGTTAGACTTGATGCCTCTTAGTCTTAGTATTTTTTGTTAGACATATAACATATCTCTTGATGCCTCTTAGTAGTTAGTACTTTTTCTTAGATTTATTATCATATGAATATATAAATTTTATTGTCGTGTTTGATCATATTTAAATTTTTGCATATTGATATTGATCATATTTTACATATATATATAGGTGCCCGTCGTTTCCTCGTGTCCCATGGCTTTTTTGTAGGCATGTCCGTATGTCGTGTCCGACATTGTGTCCGAATCCGTGCTTCTTAGATCTTCAATGGCAATTTTCTATGCACCTTTACAATCTTTAGTTGGGATTTCTCACACCTCTGATAACGTGATTACTTTTTCTTTTTCACTTTGATTTTCTTAATCCCTAACCTTTATCTCGTTTTGTGGAGTAGATAAATTGCAATTTTCTCCGAACCTTAGCAATCTTCAATCGTGATTTTCTCATACTTTAACTCACTTTGTGTAGCAGAGTATTGTGATTTTCTCTGCACCTTAGCAATCTTAAATAATGATTTTCACACACCTCAGATAACATGATTACTTTTGCGCTTTGATATTTTAAATCCCTAACCTTTATCTTACTTTGTGGAGTAGAGTAATTGCAAAGAAAAACCATTCACACCATTCATGCTGATTTGTGCACCATTTGTGTTTGATTTGCTATGAGTGTGATGAAAAACTATGTGAATTATTTACTGTTGTGTGTCATATAAGACCACACAAAATACTTTTTTTTTTATAGTGAAAGAAGTTTACAAAATAAGGAAACTAACGAAACTAAATAATAAGTAATAAGGGAAATAATCTCATCCTACTGTAATTAAAACATATCAAATCATATATTTTCTAATCCTTATAAAGGAAATAATGTTATCAAATAAATTGATGATATTCCTAATAACTAGCCATTGATATTCCTTGATTTCTACACTCCCCCTTAAGTTGGGAGGTAAATATTGATCATTCCCAACTTGCTAATCAGATCTTCAAATGTTGGCTTAGGTAGGCTTTTTGTGAGGATGTCCACAGTTTGTTCCTTAGTTGGACTGTATGTCATGCACACACTTCTATCATCCAATTTTTCCTTGATGAAGTGGTGATCAACCTCAACGTGTTTTGTTTTGTCATGATGGACTGGATTCTAAGCAATGCTCACAGCTACCTTATTATCACAATACAACCTTATGGGTAAAGAATAAGAAATCTTTAGTTCTTCAAGAAGTCTTCTCAACCAAATTCCTTCACAGACACCATGAGCAAGTGCTCTAAATTTTGCTTCTACACTGCTCCTTGCAACCACATTTTGCTTCTTACTTCTCCAAGTTACCAAGTTACCCCATACATAGGTACAATAACCCGAAGTGGATTTTCTGTCCACAATAGAACCTGCCCAATCAGCATCAGTGTAGATTTAAACCATCTTGTTATGCCCCCTTTTAAAGAAGAGTCCATTACCAAGAGTACTTTTGATGTATCTCAAGACTCTATAGACAGCCTCAAGATGTCTCTCCTTTGGTGAGTGCATGAACTGACTGACATACTTACTGCAAAGGCAATATTAGGTCGAGAATGAGACAAGTAGATCAATTTACCGACTAACCTCTGATACTGCTCCTTGTTCACATTTTTTCCATCTTCAATCCCCAACTTGATATTGGGTTCCATAGGTGTGTCAGCTGGCTTGCATCCCAGCATACCTGTTTCTTGAAGTAAATCAAGAACATATTTCTTTTGGATGATAGTGATTCCAATTTTACTCCGTGCAACCTCCATACCAAGAAAGTACCTGAGAGATCCAAGATCCTTCAATTCAAACTGATTTGCAAGACAATTTTTTAAGGATTGCAGCTCTTCATAGTCACCACTTGTGATACTTATGTCGTCCACATAAACAATAAGAATAAGAATCTTACCATCCTTAGAATGTTTATGATAGAGGGTATGATCAGTTCGAGCATGTAGAAATCCTTTCCCTTTAACTGCTTGAGTGAATTTTTCAAACCATTCTCTTGTAGACTGCATAAGTCCATAAAGAGACTTTTGCAATTTACACACTTTGTTAATTCCTTTACCAAAACTAGATGGAGGATTCATGTATACTTTTTCATGCAACCCACCATTTAGGAATGCATTTTTTACATCCAACTGTTGTAGAGGCCAATCAAGATTAACTGCCAAGGACAAAAGAACTCGAATGGTGTTGATTTAAGCTACTAGTGCAAATGTCTCTTGATAATCTATCCCATATGTCTGGGTGAATCCTTTCGCAACCAATCTTGCCTTGTACTTGTTAATACTGTTATCTGCATTAAATTTAACAGTGAATACCCACTTGCAACCCACTGTTTGTTTGCCTCTGGGAAGTATCATAGTTTCCCATGTTCCATTCTTTTCCAAGGCATCAATCTCTTTAGAAACAATATGTCTCCATTTTGGATCGTCAAGTGCCTCCTAAATATTTTGTGGTAACCTTGTGCTATCCAATGTTATGTTGAATGCACGAAGACCTGGAGACAATTTATCATAGGAGATATGGTGAGAAATAGATAAGCAGTGCATGATCTAGTACCTTTCCTTACTACAATCGGAAGATGTAGGTCATCAGAGTGCATAACTTCTGGCCCGATGGAACTGGACTGTGGAGTGGATTCTTGGTAACGTAGAGGTTTTGGATTAGTTACACTTTGAGGATGATGTCTCCTACTATAAACCAGTAATTGTCGTTGTGGTTGTGGCTCTGCATCTCCCCCTGTTTCTGGATGGAGGGAAGAATCAAAAGGCAACACTATTGATTCAGGACAATGATGTAACGTTTTGAGTTCCGTAGGTTCAACAGACTTATCTTCTCCTTCCATCAAAATCTCCCCCTGAAGAGAAGGATGGGAAAAGTAGGATTGAGTTTCAAAGAACTGAACATCCATAGACACAAAGACTCGACGCAAAGTCGGGGAATAACACTTATAGCCCCGTTGGGTAGGAGAATATCCAATGAAGACACATTTATGGGATTTTGGGTCAAGTTTAGACCTGTGATGAAGAGGTGTGTGAACAAAAATGACACAACCAAACACTCGAGGTGAAAGGGATGAGATTGATGATAACCTAATGTCATATCTCTTCAAAACAATTAAACTACACTAATTCTGTAGCACATGATTAACTTAGGTCGACACAGAGACACGATCAATATGGTTCCAACTTCAATTCACTAATAAACAGTTGGGAATTTTTGTCGAACAGTTTTCATGCGTTCAATAATAATTGCAGAATTGCAGAAAAACATATAAACTAATGCGAATTGACAATAGGTAATGTAAAACAGATTAAAAAGCATCAATCCAATTCACCAACCAAGCAATGATAATTATCATAGTTCTCAGATAATGATTTTGTTATGAAAGTTCATTCAATTTCATTAGAAGCAGTTCAATCGAAATAACTCCTAAATTAATTGAAATCACAACCTAATTGAAATATCATTCAACTAATCTGTGATCAAAATTAAAAATTAGGAAATGAATCAATAACCTAATCCTTTTTCAATCCTAAACACATTCATAATCATGAAAACTAAATAGATGATTGAAGAAGAAAGTGAACATTCATACAAAATTTGAAATACTAAACCAGAACTCAAATTCCCTTTTGCTTGGATTGGATCCTTGGATTGATTGATTGTTTAGCCTCCTATGATCATCATCAATGAAAGCCCCACGAAATTGGTGCACAAAAATGGAAGAACAGAAAAACGAAAATAAAGAACAGTGAAGAACAGTTGAGAGAAAATAAGAGAAATGGTTTTAATTCTGGAAATTTCTAAAGTGTCATGTAAATTTTGTTTGTGCTATAATGTAATGTCATATTTCACTCCCTAATTCACTAGCATATAGTGACTAAGTTATAAGGAAAGAATGGACCATGAACAAGCCCATCTACTCTAATTAATTATGCTATTTACACCAATAAAAATCCAACCCGCAACCCAAAATTCAAGTGCAGTGGTTCTAACTTCTAAGCCTAAAATGACCCTCCAAATGATAGAATTGGCCTCGGATTATCTCTGACAAACTTGTAGATCTTTTCCTTATCTTTCCAAGGATTACTCATATGCTCCATTCGAAGTTCTGTAGATCTCTGTAGGTCCTGCACAAGGAAGATAGGTCAAGTGAGTATAAAATCCGAAAACAAGCAACAAATAGCAATTAAGCCCACTTGCTTGCCTAAGACACAAACTGAATTAAAATTAGAAAATAAAATTCCAAGAGAAGTCAAATAAGCTAAGAAGAATAGAAAAGTATTTAACTAAAAACGCCCAATCAATTGACCGAGTAGACGGAAAGGAGTTAAGAAGACATGATATGGGTGACTTGAACCCTAGGACATGGGAAGACATCTGATTAATAAGATAGGATGCAATGAGGACAACTCCCCCCATAAGTATTTAGGAACATTCATAGTGAACATAAGGGACCATACAACTTCTAGTAGGTGACAATTTTTTCTTTCTACCACACCATTTTGTTGAGGTGTGTTAGGACATGAACTTTGGTGAAGGATGCCATTATGGGATAAGAATTCTCCAAGGAAAAAACTCAAACATTCTTTACCATTATCAGTGCAGAGGATCTTGATAGAGCAGGAAAACTGAGTTTGAACCATGACATGGAACTGACGAAACACATGTTCAGTGTTTGATTTTTCCTTCAAGAGATGGACCCAACAAACCCTGGTATGGTCATTAATAAAGGTGATAAACCACCGAGTACCAGAGATATTTTTCTCACGGGTGGGACCCCATATGTCACTGTGAATTAGGGAGAAAAGGAAAGATGTTGTGTAGACTCAGGGTGGATAGATGACTCGAGACTGCTTTGCAAGAGGGCAAATCACAAGATAAAGAACTGATTTTTTTATTAATGAAAAGGCTGGAAAATAATTTTTGATGATAAGGTAAACTAGGGTGACCAAACCCACGATGCCACAACATTACATCAATGCTAGAATCAGAAACAAAGATAGAATCATTCTCCACAAAGGCTGCTTGAGGCTTCACATCCTCAAAGTAGTAAATTCCTCCTTCTTCTCAAGCACTACCAATAGTCCCTCCTCGAATCCTGTTCCTGAAAAACACAATTGTGAATGAAGAACGTCACATGACAATTGAGATCAAAAGTCAATTTACTGATAGAAATAAGATTGCAAGCTAAAGTGGGCACATGTATAATAGAAGTGAACATAATATTCTCAGAGATTTTAACTGATCCTTTCCCAGTAATTTGTGTGAAACTATCATCTGCTAGTTTTACCTGTGAGGTCTCATAGCATGGGGTATAAGAACAAAACAATGTTGGATTACTTGTCATGTGATCAGACGCACAAGAACTAAGTATCCAACGAGGGTTATTTTGGACATGAAGAATTGTACCTTGTTGGGCTACAAGGCTAGTGGTGGTGCTAGATTGAGGGCTAGAGGACTGATGTAAGAACTGCTGGAATTGATTATATTGGGATAGAGGAATGATGGTGCCACCAGAGTCACCTGTGGTGTGACGTTCTTTAGGTTTGTCTTCAAGACGAACCTAATAAGCTTGACCTTTGTTAGACCCCTTCGGCTTTCCATTTAGCTGGTTTGCCATGAATGTTCCAACATTTTTCACGTGTGTGACCAACCCTGTTGCAGTGATTGCCCCAAGGACGACCATCCCTTCTAGAGTCGCCAACAGAAGAAAGTGACGAAGCCATTAACACAAGGATGAAGAAACAAAAAAAAACCCACAAACGAAAATACTTAGAACAACGATTTGACCCATAAGACAGATAAAGGAGGCAACGACGGTGTGTTTTGAGAATCGTCCAAAAAATGGAGGCCGGGAAGGCAGCATGTGGACTATACACGCCGGAAGATGGCAGCGTGTGTGGCGGCGTGTGGAAGCGCGTGGAGTTGTTTTTGGCGACGGGATTGGCTTGGTTCTACTTGGATTTTTGTGTTGATTCGAATGGTGCCCTTGGTTTAATGGTCAGAGCCCTACATCTGATGGTTTTGGCTAAAAAATATTAGGATGGTTTGTTTTAGTGGTAGAACATAGATAACGAGAAAAAAGTTTCAGCCTTGGCTAAAGGTTAGGAACGAAAACCTGCTCTTGATACCATGTGTGAATTATTTACTTTTGTGTGTCATATATGACCACACAAAATACTCTTATTTATAATAAAAGAAGTTTACAAAATAAGGAAACTAAATAATAAGTAATAAGGGAAATAATCTCATCCTACTGTAATTAAAACATATCAAATCGTATATTTTCTAATCTTCATAAAGGAAATAATGGAAACCAATAAACTGATGATATTCCTAATAACTAGCCATTGATATTCCTTGATTTTCTAAAAAAACCAATAAACCATTCGGGCCATTTATTTTCTATTTGCTGTGAGTGTGATGAAATTTTTATGGTTTATTGTATTCAACTATTCATTTTAGGATAGATCGAGTAAGGGTTCCTCTGATAAGAGTATATGTTTGTTATTTGATAGTATGGAGTTTCGAAATATAGTGTGTACTTGAGAAAATTTTAACCTTTTTTTCTTTTTATTACATTGTATCTAGTAGTTTTCAAGTACATTCATTTATACACTACTACAAAAACACCCTTCCACGATAGCGGATCAACGACGGTTAGAACAAAACAGTCTTAGAAAAATGGGTCGTGGCAAAATTGTAAATAAAAGGAAAAAACGGCGACGATTTTAAAAATTTGAATAAAAAAATAGAAACCGCTATTTACGCGTTCTCTTTCTCTCTCACTGTTTCAGTTCCTCTTCTCTTTCTTTCTCACATTTGGCTTCGTCTTCTCTTTCTCTCACCGTTCAGTTCCTTTTTTCTCTTTCTCTCTCGCAGTTCACTTACTCAATGGTGGCATGGGATGTACTGATTGGCTAGTGCCTTAAATGGGATGTGTGTGGGTAGCTTAGGGGTCGATGCGTCCATCAGGACGGTGAACCGCACCTCCAAATCTACCTTCTCCATAATAGATTCCCCCATTGACGTCGATTCCGTGAAAGCCCCGTCATTGTCGCGGATCTCGAGAAGAAGGAGGAGCCACGCAATTCCAAGGCCTTTGTTGGTGTGAACGACCTTCAATTTTCTGTTTTATTTAGGTATAATAGAAACACAAAGGTGGCATAGTGCCACCACTTGGTTATGCCTGATACGAGGTAAGCTTTTGGATTTGTCTTCAACATGGTCAATTTTTCTTTTTTCTTTTGATGGGTTCATGGAAATATGCATTGTCTTTTGTTTTTCTTATGTCTTTATTTGGTATGAAAGCTCTTTTATATTTTGTTTTGCTTTTTTGTTCTAAAGTCTATTATGGGCTTTTGTTTGCTGGGTTGAGTTTAGGTTGGCAAGGGCTTCCTATGTTGTCTACTTGTATGGCTCAGCCAAGGAGCTCCTTCTCGCAGGAATTAGGGATACAGTCAATGTATATGAAGATAAAGCAACATAAATCTTGAGGCCTGTTGGGTCTGCAACTCAAAGGGTAACATTTTACGGAATAATAGAAGTTTCTATTAGATACTTTACTCAACTTTACCTAAGTCTTAACTTCCCTTGAAATCTCATATTGGTTAATGTTTGTTTGAACTTGATTTGAATTATCTAATAAGTTGAGTCAAATCATCTTCTTCATGGGTGCCTTTTCATCAGCTTTGCCTAAGAAGTTCCTTGTTCTTATTGGTGGTTGAAATATTCTAAATCCATGCTCTCAATTTGCTGTTTTATTTCACAAACATTCTAAATTTGTTAGCTGTTTCTAGTCTATTTATGTATTGTGACAATTTATGCTCCATTGGCAGATATACATGGCCGTCTATTCATTGGAGAAGAATCTTGGCTTGGATCCAAATGACCGAATCATTCCATTTGTTGTTCTAGTAGGCTCTTCAGCCACATTATGGTATGTGAATTTCTCCTTCCTCAAAAGTAAATTTTTATTATTAATCTATTGAAGAATTGGTTGTGGACATATGGAGGATACTCAGGAGATTTGTCCCCTAAATCAGCTTTCGAGCTTTTGGCTGAGGACGAAAATGCTACACTTATTGATGTCCGCTTTGAGGTAAGTTATGATTAATTTTTTTGGCTTTTATTCATAGCAGGAAAACATTTGTATAATTTGTGAAGGTAAAGTCTGACTATCCCCTATGTTTTGATACCCATTCTAATTTTGTTCAACACTTCTTCCAACATCGAACTATGGTCTCCTTATATTTTGGAAGTTTTCTTATCTTTTTGCATTTTTTTGGCTAACTGTTTTGATATTTTGACCAATGGAGTTACTGCTCCTTTTTTTCTGCAGGAAATGCGAGAAAAAGATGGAATTCCTGATCTCCGACGGGCTGCTAGGTTTCGTTATGCAAGTATAATTCCTCTTGAGGTTGGTTTAAAGCACAATAATGTTTAAAATATGTGACTGGGATAATTGTGGTAGGACTTTGTTAAATGGAACAAAACCAGATTCTTGGTTGCTTGTTAGATGGATTAACAATTAATTTATAATCTGTCTATTGCTAATATAACATATGCAATTCTCAGGTTGATGGCTCCATACGCAAGTTGTTGAAGAGTGGTAGAGAGGTTGATGATTCCTTGATTGCTGCTATTATTCGAAATTTGAAGATTGTTAAGGTGTTTATCTTTGTATCTGAAAATAGGGTCCATTGTTCTGAATAAAATTACAGGAAAGTACATCGAAATTTAAGATTGTATATATGTAAAACCAATAGTATAAAATGTTTAGGCTTGTATATATGTACGTACATGTTATAATTAGTATAGACACTCATATTATTTGTATATTAAACCAATAATATAAAATGCTTAGCCATTGTATTTGACATAATTTGTTAATTGGTTTCTTATTTATTTTATAGAATATAAATTATTCAATGCGGTGTTTTTTTGTAAGTGTATATTCAGCTAAGTCTATTGACAAAAAAAAATCGTCTTCATATGTAGGTAGAAAAAAAACAACACGAGAAACAAAAATGGTTTTTAGTAAAATCATCTTTGTAACCATACATACAAAGACGGTTTTTGGAAAAACCGTCTTCGTATCTTCTTTTTCAAAAAAAAAACACAAAAGAGGAAACAAAGACGGTTTTGGGAAAACCGTCTTCGTATCTTCTTTTTCAAAAAAAAAAACACAATAGGGGAAACAAAGACGGTTTTCGCCAAAACCGTCTTTGTATGTGCACATACAAAGACGGTTTTTGGAATAACCGTCTTCGTATCTTTTTTTTTCAAAAAAAAAAAACACAATAGCGGATTCAAAGATGATTTTCGCCAAAACCGTCTTCGTATGTCTTGTAAAAAAAAAAACTCGGAGATACGAAGACGGTTTTTATAACCGTCATCGAAAGCTCCAACTTACAACGACACGCGCAACAACGACGGTTCTAGAACCGGCGTCGTATGGGGTTTAGAACCGTCGTCGTATGTGTCGCCTGTAGTAGTGATACTTAAGATGTTTATGGTGCTTAGGAGCAATATGGCTTGGAGAATACTAACAACGCTCCTAAAAGATCATATGATATTGACCTGGTAAGTGTGGAGTCTTTGGTGGAACGAGAATTCCAAATGTTGATACAGATTACATAGACTTGATGACTGCAGTTACTTTTGACTTGCTTATGTGAACTCATTGTTTCCTTCTGATAGCTGTCTAGTACATGTAAAGGAACCCCTAATAGTAATAGCTCGCTTAATAAGTTCACAGTTTTCATAGATAATGTGTGGCATTTTCATGCTGATTCGGTTTGCCACCATTGAGAGCAGAAGCTGAAGCGAAACAAGAAAGAGTGTGGTAGAAAGATACAAGTTTGCATAACAAAGACTGCCATAGCTTTCCTTGTTACATTGTGATTGGACAATTTGGACTCCACAATTTTCTTCCTCTGGCCACATGAGGTTTGGAAATGGCTCCTTTTCCTCAATGGTGCAAGTGTCATATTTGGAATTAGAACCTTCCAACCCATGTATGATTTCCATGGAGAACTCTAAAGCATTCAGTTGAGTTGGAATTTGAAATCGCAGTTTACTTATGGTTTCCTCTAGCTGTTCTAGGCTACCATTGTGAACAACTGAACCATCAGAGAGGATCAAGAACTTGGAAATATACTGCAATATTCTATAGCTGGGTTGGTGGATTGAAAGAACCACTGTCCTTTGCTTTGCTTTAGCAATTGATGGCAGAATCTCTATGACTTGAGTATGTTTACAGGCTTTCAGTTTTGAGTCAGGTGGCAAAATGATAAGCGAGTGGTCTTGTGAGGGAGCAAAGTGTAGGAAAGATTTCTCACAGAAAGTTTGTTTGCAGTTCTGAATTGATGAAGTGGTGGTGGTGGTGAATGGTAGAAAGAGGAAGAAGAAGGACTATTGGGCTCTTCAGGAGAATTAGAAGTTGAAAAGAGTATCACAGAGTCATCTTTCGTGTTGGATAGCCTAAGTGGCTTCAAGCATGCTGCCATTGTGTTGATTTGTGTATTCTGTGGGAGAAAAGTGAGATTAAGAAGGCTACATTTTATGGGAGAATGTTCAAGTTGAGAAGAAATGGAAGTTGCGACAACCAAGTTGGCAGTTATGTAGTTGTAGGTGCTGACGTTTGGTATGTTGGATTATTTTTGTAGGAAATATTTTTAGGAGAGGAAGAGATGTAGAGAATCATTTTTATGGAATGAGTTGCTACTGCAGAGCTCAAGAATGTATTAGAAGAAATGATTAGAAGTTATTGTTGATGTAGTTGTTGTTGTTACAAATGCTAAGATCTTATCATTACTACAAAACCCAATTTTTACATCGGTTATTAACCCCTTTTTACGTCGGTTTCGCAACCGTCGTAGATATGGGTGTCGTTAAAACATTTCACTTTTTACGTCGGTTGTCAACCGTCTTAGAAAGACATTTTCTAAGACGGTTGCTAACTACAACCGTCGTAGTATACTACATTTAAGACGGTTGTTAATCAAGAACCGTCTTAGAAAGGCGTTTTAGAAGACGGTTCGTAGCTAACAACCGTCTTAGAAAGCAATTATCTAAGACGGTTCGTACTCAACAACCGACTTAGAATGTCATCTACTACGACGGTTCGTACAAACAACCGTCTTCATTTTAATCAAAAAATAATTTTAAAAAACTTTTTAAAGGTTATTAGATTACACCCGTCTTAGAAGGTCGCTTTCTAAGACGGTTCTTTGAGACAATCGTCTTAGAAAGATACCTTCTAAGACGGTTCTTTGTGACAACCGTCTTAGAAAGATACCTTCTAAGACGGTTACAACGTAAGAACTGTCTTAGAATATGGCTTTCTAAGACGGTTGACATCAAAGAACCGTCTTAGAAAGACACTTTCTAAGACGGTTACTACGTAAGAACCATCATAGAATACTGCTTTCTAAGACGGTTGTCATCAAAGAACCGTCTTAGAAAGACGATTTCTAAGATGGTTACCACGTAAGGACTGTCTTAGAAAGCGTCTTTCTAAGACGGTTCTTTGATGTCAACCGTCTTAAAAGGTTGCTTTCTAAGACGGTTCTTTGATGACAACCGTCGTAGAAAGACACTTTCTAAGACGGTTACCTCGTAGGAACCGTCTTAGAAAGTGTCTTTTTTATAATTTTTAGCAAATTTTTTTACACGCAGATAATAATAGCGCTGCGGTGATATTCTCAATATCAATGAACCATACAAAGTCTATAAAAATGAATATCATTTCATTAATAACATTAATGTCGAAGTTTCACTAACAACATATAAAAATTACAATAGTAAAAATAATAAATGGGCAATAGCCTGAAAACATTTTAGGCAAGTGTAATAGAGAACAGACTCTACTATTCTAATACTGTCATGTTTGTATCTTTGAGCATATGTTACAACATCTTTACTACATAAGTAAAATCTAGCAACACAACAACACTGGCTATGCTAAAATCACTTCTCTAATGAGAAACAATATGCTCCCAACCTATTTGCTGATAAACTGGAAGGCGATTTGAAAGGCTATCTCCTTGAATAATCTATATCAGTGGTGCTAAACAAAAAGGCTTCTGCATAAAGTTGCATAAATATAAAACTCACTAATAAGTGATTTTAAAACTTCAAAGATCACATTAATGATAAAACTAATTATGACCAATTTGGAACCTTTTTCGCCATTGGGATTCCCTATTACTCTTATGATGTTGCCAAGCAATATCGTGTAGGCAAGAAAAAGAAAATGAATATCAATTGCAGTGGAACTATGATGTTGCCAAGCAACAACTCAATACATTTGAGCTTTTTCCAGATATCATTACAAATATAGTTTACTTCTATATAGATATGAGTTAAGATGGCGTGAGAATGTTAGATTGTTACATTGTAAGAAGTAATCTTTTCAAAACGTTTCCAACTAATGTTTGATCGATTGACTTCTTGTGCTTAGGGGTAGCAGACCTGTATATATATATTTCGCTACTTTGGGTTCAAAGTAGCGATAGGAAGCAAATTAATGTTGTAAGAAAGTATATACTTTTAAGTATATAGTAAGAGGGAACCGTATGCCTATTTTATTATCTAGTGTTTATATTTCCCATCGACTGCATAATGAGATCCCAAAAATTATATCCAATAATCATGCACAAGAAGAATAACAATCGCAATCAGATATGCAATAGAAAGCACTCATAGAAGGGGAGTTCTATACCTACAGACACTGAATAAGGAGAATTTAAGTAAATGATCTCCCATATCAAATCCTCCTTTTTAAGTATTTTTTCTATCTATAATTTATTTGAATTTATTCAATTACTTGAAGACAAGTATCAAATTCATTAAATACTTTACTGTTTTGTTTTCTTAACTATATCCCTAAGGATACTCCAGCAATCTCCTTATATTAAATAAAGTATTGTTGTTGGTTTAAATATTTATACAGGTATTCAATTAAAAGTTCAAGACATAAGAGAGCACACCCATATGCAAATACGAAATCCCCCATACCATATCCACATTCAATCAAATGTGTTTTTACTCACCCATAGACTACAAAGTACAAACATAAATTCACGGTGTTCTGAATGCTAAAAATATGTCAATCTTATTCCTAGCACCAAATATAGAGACACTTTAAAAAATCCCTCAATAATAAGAGCTGAATTATAAAAAAGAAAAATCAGCTTTAATAATAAAATAAAATAAAGACAAATGGAACCAAAATTATAACCAAACCAGGAGAAAGAAATAATGTCAACAGTAAGATAAAAGAAATTCCAGGTCACTAACCTAATAGTGTAAGGCTGTAAGCTTTTACCAAGACTTGGTTCTCGACATAGTACCAAAGCCTTATGACCAAGTAGTCAATAGTTTGATCCTTGCCACTCATATTTTTCATAACTAAAAGTTTCAGTACAAGTTATGGCCTGTGCTTTGTCCATCCATCCTTTAAGCCCAAAAGATTTTCCTATGAGAAAAGTTAGCGATATAAAAGCATTTCCAAGTCTCTACCTAATCATCAGGAGTTTGATCCTAATCACCTATAATTTAGACAATTTTAAGATGAAAAAATAACTAAAGCAAGAAAATTATATAGAATATTTATAGTTATACTATAAGACTAGTATAGAATGCTTCAAAATTCGGACTCAATAACATACATTGTTGTAACTACTATATAGGAATGGGATTCTGCAGTATTTACATGTGGTTTATGTTTGTGCAATAGAATGAGATAAAATGATGTCACCATACATGAAATTAGTAGCTTAAGTAACTTAATAACAAGCGCAATTTCGTGACAAACAAAGTTGGCATATATTTCATAAAAGGGAAATGATTTTTTCACACTTTTTCCCCTTAAACCACCTCATACACTTCTTTCCTTGAAAAGGGATATGTGAGTACTTCACTACATCCAAAGACACCAAAGAAGACGACAATGGCACAATGCCATAAAACTTTGTCCACCTACCACGCCAAGCCTTTAAACTAATGGAGAAAAGTGCTATAACATTTAAGCTAAAACTGTTACCACAAAAGAAAAACTGAAGATTCCTTTCTATATATTTTATTTTCATTTTAAGATCACTGTTAACATCCCATACTCATCCTAAAGCCAATCAGTATTTATCACAGTACAACATTTAGAGAAATGGATAACCCTGGGTGAATGAAAATGAAAGAATATCAGCTGGAGCTACCAAAATTGTGAGATAATTTCTTTTTCCATAAAGTGCACTGACTCAACCAACATATAAGCTAAAACTTAGTGTTTATACCTAACCTAGAAGTCTGACCCTAGTTTTAATGATTTTAACTTACAAAGAAACTTATGGAAAAAAAAGTAGTCCTTTAAAACATTCAAAACAAAACTATGTAGGGGCCTCACCTGCTGATATGC
>PYAF01000235.1:21998-35554 GCA_007407185.1 Glycine tomentella
AAAAGTCCTTGCATGTTTGGACTTGCGTCCCAATGTGAAAAACCACGCATATAAGAAACACGACTATGCGTAACTTTTACGTCAATATATTTTAGTCCACTTAAGAAGGACTATAGAGTGAGGATGCGATTTCAAACATACACTTCAATATATTCATTTTTCATCCACTTAAGGACAAAACAGATTGTGTGGAACTTCCATTTATCGCTCCTTGTTCCTCCCTCTCATACAAGTTTTAAATGAGTTGAGTGAACAAATGGTTCTTCCTTTTCCTTCCCTCTTTCATCCTTTCATTTTTTCTTAAATAAAACAAACATAACATAAAAAAAAAGTAATTTAAAATTTGGTTCTACAAAGTGTATGAGATTAATCTTATTTATTAGATTCAATCTTCAACAATTTAGTTCGATTCTAGAAAAAAATATTATTCATTTAACGCTCAAGTTTGTGATGAGTAATGGTTAATGTTGTCTAGGTTAGTTTTTTTTTTATATGAATATTATCTTAAACTGCTCACCATTAGGCAAACTCTAATGTGATGTAGTGACAAATTAATTTTTGAAAGATAAAAATATAAATTTAATTTTTAAATGTGTGCTAAAAGTAAGATAAATTAGTCTGGTCATTAAATTTGTGAAATTATTTTGTTATTAAGTTTTAATGTTTAAAAACCAATTTAACAATAAGTTGTATTTTTTAGGACAAATTTGACATTAAGTTGCAAAGTTTAAAAACAAATAAATTATTAGATTTTTTGTATGATTAATTGGTAGTGCTTTTTGTATATTCAAGGATTAAATTTTATTTTTTCATCTTTTAGGAATTAATTTATTAATGTTTCACACATGCATATCTCAAATTTGTAGAGATGAATTTCAGCTATTTACCTTTTTATTTCTCATTTACTAATTAATAGGTAAAAGGTGAGGAAGTTGATAAGAACTAAAAACATATATTTTATCTCTTAATGGTATTTCTTGGTGTTTAAGAGTGTGTTTGTTTTGAAAGAGAGAAATAATATATAAGAGAAATTTTGTATTTTATTTTGGGGACTCATATTTCTTACACTTTACTTCAATTTAAAATTTATCTTCTATTTTTTCTCCTCTAAAATAAACAGGTCCTATGAGGTTCCAAGTCGTTTTGCTCAATTAATATACACTTCAAGCATTTTATCCTTTTAAAATAAGAAAAAAAGTTTATTTTTATAACTTATATAATTATCCTAATTTAAAAATTTATTTATGCCCTTTTTCCCGTATTTTATTTTGCATCCAAACATACTTCATTGAATCTTCTTATATGTTTAAGGCTCCCTTAGTTTGTTTTATTTTATTCTAATTTAGTCCCTTCTTTTCATTATGTCTTTTAGACCTAGTTTACCGAGGAAAAAAAGTTGTGCGATATTTCATGCCCATGTTCTTCCTTTCTCAATATACTTTTACTTTTTATTATTTTTATTTTTTATATATACATGTGAAAGAATTTCTCATTGTTCTAAAACAAAAAAAAAATATAGCACTTTTCACGTGATCTTAGGATCTATCCAACATGAACTAAATTTGTTAAGATCACTACTCAATTTTAATGATTGATCAACAAAAACAACAACTCACATTAATTCTAACGCATTTGTTAACACCCCAATTTCTTATCATCCAAGTAAGAAAAATATGATGTGCATCTCCAAAGACTCTTTAGAGTTTAGATTTGCCAACCAGACAAAATAAACAAAGGCAAACTCTAATGTGATGTAGTGACAAATTAATTTTTGAAAGATAAAGATATAAATTTAATTTTTAAATGTGTGCTAAAAGTAAGATAAATTAGTTGGTCATTAAATTTGTGAAATTATTTTGTTATTAAGTTTTAATGTTTAAAAACCAATTTAACAATAAGTTTTATTTTTTAGGACAAATTTCACATTAAGTTGCAAAGTTTAAAAACAAATAAATTATTAGATTATTTGTATGATTAATTTGTCGTACTTTTTGCATATTCAATGACTAAATTTTAATTTTTTCTATCTTTCAGGAATTAATTTATCAATGTCTCACACTTGCATGCCTCAAATTTAGAGAGATGAATTTAGCTATTTATCTTTTTTATTTCTCATTTACTGAATGATGGGTGAAAGCTGAGAACGTTATAAGAGCTAAAAACATATATTTTATCTCTTAATGATATTTTTTCGTGTTTAAGGGTGTGTTTGTTTTGAAAAAGAGAAATAATATATAATAGAAATTTTGTATTTTATTTTGGGGAAACATATTTCTTACACTCTACTTCAATTTAAAAATTTATCTTTTATTTTCCTCCTCTAAAATAAACACACCCTATGAGATTCCAAGTCCTTTTGCTCAATTAATATACACTTCAAACATTTTATCCTTTTAAAATAAGAAGAAAAAAGTTTATTTTTATAACTTATATAATTATCCTAATTTAAAAAGTTATTCATGCCCTTTTTTCTGTATTTTTTTTTTTTTGCATCCAAACATACTTCACTGAATCTTCTTATACGTTTAAGGCTCCCTTAGTTTGTTTTATTTTATTTTAGTTCAGTTCCTTGTTTTCATTATGTCTTTTAGACATGGTTTACCCAGAAAAAAAAAGTTGTGCGATATTTCATGCTCGTGTTCTTCCTTTCTCAATGTACTTTTACTTTTTATTATTTTTATTTTTTATATATACATGGGAAAGAATTTTTCACTGTTCTAAAACAGAAAAAACGTAGCCTTTTTCACGTGATCATAGGATCTATCCAGCATGAACTAAATTCGTAAAGATCACTACTCAATTTTAATGATTGATCAACAAAAACAATAACTCACATTAATCCTAACGCATTTGTTAACACCCCAATTTCTCATCATCCAAGTAAGAAAAATATGATGTGTGCATCTCCAAAGACTCTTTAGAGTTTAGATTTGCCAACCAGAAAAAATAAACAAAGGTTTATTTTATTGATAATAATATAAATGTAGCGCCAAAATCGCATAAAAAATGTGAAACTACCAACACGGCACTAAGCAGGTTTAGATATAACGCAAGAATGAACACAAATTTGGTTTTTAATATACTATTACACCAAACATGGTATTGTATATATATACGGCTTTTAGATTCCAAGTCCTCTAACCACACATTCAAGATGAATGCAATATTGGTACAAACTCTAGCTCTTGTGACATTTCTTGAGTTGACTTTGATCCCAATTGAGGGAAATTCAACATCACACACATTGCACCAAAATGTCATTGCTAGTGTCCCATCATCACCAATTTCACCATGGGTGAAGAATGTGGTGAAAGCAAGATCTTCAGGGTGCCGTGGAAGATCATGGGTGTGCAACCAAGGAGAATTTCCACCAAGGAGTTTATGCTGTAGGAATCGTTGTGTGAATGTGACTTATGATAGGAACAATTGTGGGTTGTGTGGGATTAGGTGCCCCTTCAATTGGCTGTGTTGTGGAGGTTTGTGCAGGAACATAAACTTGAGCATTTTCAATTGTGGCAAGTGTGGACATAGATGTCCCTTTAGGACATTGTGCTTGTTTGGTATATGTGGGTATACATAAGGAGATGCTTCATTGATTCCTTCATAACCAAGTCATCAAAGCAACGACAACCATCGAGAATTCAATTTAGTGGCACCTCAGTTCCTCATCATCCACATGAAAGAGCAAAGAACAAATTTAATTGACTATTAATCTAGTTTTATTTGAGTCCAAGTTTTTGTAATAGTGTCATGTTAATGTTATTAAAAAAATATCATTGTTTGGTCATTTTCATCTACATATGGCCATATGGGAGCAAATTAGAGCCCGTTTGTTTACTATTTTGTTATGTAGTTCAAAATATTGTATATAAATAGTTGATTTTTTTAATTTTCTTATTTATTAAATAACTTTTAATTTAAATTTTTATCTCTTTTCTATTATCTTTACTGGAATATTTGCGCAACAACCCCGTAACATGATTAACTAATGATTAAAATCACAAATAATCTCTCTTTCAACATTCTTTTATTTCTTACACTTTTTTTTAGCTAACTTCATTTCTTAACTTACGCTCTTAATCTTAGCTTCGCACTTTCCAGTGTGTTTGGCTCACTCTCACAGCAAGGGACAAAGTCCACAATCAGTAGTGAGAAATTGCAATGTTGATGTTCCTGTACCCTTTGCCGATGCCACCTTAGGCTTTGTTTGGGAGTTAGGAGGGGAAGGGAAGGAAAGAGATCCAAGGAGAAGGGAGGGGAAGGAAAGAGAGAAAAATAAGAGAAATTTCTTTCTCCTTATTTAGGAGTTAAAAATATATTAAGAAAGGGAAATAGAGAGTTAATAAAAAAAATTTACATTTTTTCCTTATTTAAAAAATTAATACATTATATATTTTACACTGACTAGGGTAGGATAGTAATTTTATTAACACTGACTGGTATAAGATAATAATTTTAGTTACTTTTCCTTCTAAAAACCCCCCAAATAGGGGGGGCAACAATTTTAAGGCTTTGGAGGATTTGAGTTTTGAAAATCCTCAAATCCTTTCCCTCAAAATTTAAAACTCCCAAACAAGGAGATTTCTCTACATAAACATTTCCCTCCCTTCCCTTCCCTTCCAAAATCTCTCCCCCAAATAAGGAGTTTTGAATTTTGCAGCATGTGCTCCTGTCCTCCTTCCAGCCCAAGTAGTTCAAGCTCTAAATCTTAAGGCTTTGTTTGGGAGTTAGGAGGGGAAGGGAAAGAAAGACATTAAGGGGAAGGGAGGAGAAGGAAAGGGAGGAAAATAAGGGAAGTTCCTTTATCCTTGTTTGAGAGTTAAAATTATATTAAGAGAGGGAAATAGAGAGTTAATAAGAAATTTTTACAATTTTTTTCCTTTTTTAAAAATTAATACATCATATATTTTACACTGACTAGGGTAGGATAATAATTTTATTAACACTGACTGGTATAATAATAATTTTAGTTACTTTTCCTTCTAAAAACCCCTCAAATAGGGGAAACAACAATTTTAAGGCTTTGGAGGATTTTAGAGGAGTTTTGAAAATCCTCAAATTCTTTCCCTCAAAAATTAAAACTCTCAAACAAGGAGATCTCTCTCCATAAACCTTTCCCTTCCTTCCCTTCCCCTCCAAAACCTCTCTCCCAAACAAAGCCTAAAGTGCACCAATTAGGCCTGCAGATTTCACCTTCTCAAGGTCTCGAATCCTAGCCCTTTATTTAAGAAAAATATGTTACATATCATATTCCAATATCTTATTAAAATGTTTAAAATACATACAATTTTCAGTGCATGGAATGTGTACCCTAAATTTTAAACTTAATTATACGAAATAGAAGGAAAATTCTATAATGCCATGATCTTATTTCAGCTCCCAAATATAGCTCGAGAAGCGGAGTAGTATCCACCAATGAGTCAACAAAAAAGAAAATGGATCAGAAAGATGCTCTTAAGCAATGCAGTGTTGTTTCTCAGAGTCAAAGTTCTTCTCCTGAGATATTTCTTCCAAAGGAATGGACATACTAGCTCCTGATTTGATTAACACCAAAAGGAGCTGATATTGTATATGTGTGCAGTAAGTTAATTAGCTAGAGGCAATTCCATCATAAAGCCAGGGAGTTAAATTATTTGTGCTGCTATTATTACCGCCATAGGATCCCTGACCGTGTAATATTGTTATTTTATAATTTATAATAATAATTATAAAAAAAGCACAAAAGTAACGGTTCTATAATATGGCACACTTCATGTTTCCTTTTTATTTAGGTATCGCACTTCATTTTAATAATAATACCAATATCAGGGTGTACAAGCTTATTTTTCTTGGGGAAAAAAAAGAAAACATTTTTGCAAAAGTCCTATCCTATTATATAAGTATATATATATATATATATATATCACTTAACATCATTTTATTTGATTAAAGATTAAAGTTTTATTACTGTTATTACGATGAGATTCTTAATATTGTGATTATGTTCAACGAGATCTTCTTTCATATGTGTCTAAATCACTTTAATTGATTTTATGTTATCTTTTTTTCAATTAGTTGTACATCAATTTTATTTTTTCATACAATTATTATGTATCTTCTTTTCAATGTAGTCATACATATCTATTTTTACATTTTCATTTCTACTACTCTCATCTCTTTCTCATGTCATGAGATGTAAACTTAGTTCCAATGAAAATCTCATCGATCCTTTAACATAGCACATATCACCTAGCCATTGAGGAGTCTATGATTAGCCCTATGAAAGTTAGAGATTTTGTCAAAATAGGTGTGTGATGGGGAGTATAGACGGACCATAATAAGACATGCAACAACCTTAATCTTTAGTGGGATTAGCCTGCTGCCTATTTTCTATGCTCATTCATTGTTAATTGTGTT
This sequence comes from Glycine tomentella, assembly GCA_007407185.1. Taxonomy (NCBI): domain Eukaryota; kingdom Viridiplantae; phylum Streptophyta; class Magnoliopsida; order Fabales; family Fabaceae; genus Glycine; species Glycine tomentella. The sequence continues at coordinate 28,395 of PYAF01000235.1, forward strand.
TGTTAACTCCTCTAACACAAGGTTGGATCCCACCAAACATTCATAACTTACATGTCTCCTCAATTAACCATCAATTATGCATTATTTATGCATGACAAAGGGCCTTTTTTGCTTAACAACCATTTGGTCACTCAACCAAAAATGCAAAAATGTGTTTTTCACTCAACAAATTTGATTGCTCTGCAAATAAATAAATAAATAAATGAAGAAACAATTCTATATGACCTTTCACCTTGTCATCCAGAGTTTATAACTTTTATAATCATAATCCCATTTTGTATGCCAAATTTTTTTATTTTATAATAAATACCTTAAAAAATATAACAATGATATTTTTAAATGATTGACAATATAAACTTTTTACACTAATGGAAATTAAAGTCAAACATATATTTGAGATATTATAGGGTAAATTATATTTTGGTTCCTCTAAAAATTTCAAAGTTCAATTTTAGTTTCTCTATTTTTTTTTTCAATTTCCATCCCATCTGATTTTGAATGTCCATATTTCACCTGAAGCGCTATCTAAGTCGTTTTTCATCCCTTTATAAAGCGCTATCTAAAAAATGGTGTATTTTCAAATTTAGATGCATGAAAATTGACAATTTTTTTAAAGGGACTAAAACCAACCTTTGAAAATTTTAGAAAGACGAAGAACATATTTTACCTTATTATATCTAAATTTTATTTAATGATAAAAACAACTAATATGCAACAACTTTATTATTTAAATGCTAAATAATTGAAAACTTATTTAATATCGGGTATAAAATACAATGCAACAACTCTGTCTACTTGTGAAGTCGAGTATGTCGCAGCAACATCGTGTGTCTGTCATGCTATTTGGCTCAGGAATTTGCTGAAGGAGTTGAATATGCAACAAGAGGAGCCAACAGATTTTTTATTTTAACAACAAATCTGCAATAGCATTAGCAAAGAATCCGGTCTTCCATGACAAAAGCAAACACATTGATACATGCTATCATTATATAAAGGAATGCATTGCAATAAAGGAGGTGCATATAAAGTATGTGAAGTCCCAAGAACAAGCTGCAGATATCTTCACCAAGCTACTTAAGAATGAAAACCATGTCAAGATGAGAAGATTGCTTGAAGTTTCAAAATCAAGTTTAAGGGGGGTGTTGAATATTAAACTTAATTTAGTTTTTGATCTATTGGGCTTAATTGTCAAATGGTCCAATATCTAGAAATATCCAGTAATTGTGTAGTCCAAATTCTAGAGTAATCCACTCTAGATTTTTCCACAGAAATATCTAAAATAGTTTAACCTAGAAACTATCATGGAAATATCTAGACTAAGAAAATTATGGAGCATTCTAGAGAATGAATTATAGCCACTAGTTAAGAGTCGTGTTGACACAATCCTAGCCATTAGTTAAGAAGGTGCCACTAGTATAAATAGGGGTCATATCCACCATTTTGTACTAAGCCAAAAAGCCAAAAGAAAAAAGAATTGTGTAGTTATAAAAATGTTCTCTTCCTCCAAATCTTTATAAAAACTTTTCCTTTCTCAAATATCCTTCTTCCAACATTGGCATCTGTTGCGTATTCGACAAGTGCACCGGTCGCTCAAGTAATAGAGTGAAAGTAAAGTATCGTTCCCGCGGGGATTGTTGACCAAATAAGCTATAAACGATATCGATAAGTTGGATAGCAAATAAAATGTATGAATAGGGTTTGTTTGTTGTTGTGTATGTGCGAATTAAACTAAAAGCTAAGTATAAACATAGACTAATAGCAACAAGTAAATAGAGTAAGGATGATATGTAAAGATATGTAGCTAGGGCAACCCACACTCAATGCTTCTTCCAATGGAATTGTATTGTCCTCTACATTCACTTATCTAAGCTATTTAGCTAATGTGTTTTCAGAATTTGACTAAGCCTTGATTCCTTATGTACTTAGTTCTTTAACTCACACTTCAACCCTAATCCCTTAGTGATCTTCAACAAGTTAAGCATTAAGTAAACACATGAATAAGTTAAGCTACAAGCACCCATCTCTATTCCTAGGTGATGTTAGCAAGTTACTACACTTAGTCCCAAACCAAAGCCCCAATATGTCTATTGTGAACCCTAGCTCTAAACTCTCACTTAGGTTAGCTAAGTCTAAGAAAAAGATGAAAGAAGTAAGACAAGTGCAGTAAAATAGCTTTTGATAAATGAAAATATAGCATTCAATACATCCCAATGAAATTTACACCAAGTGCTTTGGCCTTAACTACAATAAAAGTTTAGTCAAACCTCATAATGAGTGGCTGAGATACAAAAAGAGGCATACCCAGCTGAAGCAAGGAAGAAGAAGATGGAGATGCAACTCCACTTGTGCCTTCAACTCCCCAAAACCCTAGCTAAGGAACCCAAGCTCTAAAACCCTAAGTTTTGTGTTTCTCCCCCTCCAAAATCGTGCATTGAATGCTGGTGGTTGAAGTATTTAAAGCCTCCCTCTGAAATCTCTGTTTTGCCTTTGATTTAAGCTGTTGTTGACCTGCAGCGCCAGCTTCCAGAGGCTGCGGCGCCCTTGGCGCCAACATGGCGCTCTTGGCGCTGGCTGGAGATCCTTCTGGCTCTCTTCGCGCGGGAAATGGCGCTGGATTCTAGAGGCCCTTGCACTCCAGGTGCCAGATATCAGTGACTGTGGCACTGGAGGCACGGACTTGGCGCTCTTGGCGCCAACTTACAGAGGATGTGGCGCCCTTGGCACCGGCCTGGCGCTCTTAGCGCCAACTTCCAGTGGTAGTGGCGCTCTTGGCGTCGCTCCTGGCGTTGGTGGCGCCAGAGTCTTCTTCATGCTTGGCTCTTTTTCCTCTGATTTAGGTCCATTCTTGGCACTTTTGATTGGAGTCCTGACAATTCATCATGTTAGCTCAATTTATACACAAAGAGGGCAATAATGAATGCTTTATGCTCAATTCTTGGTGTAAAAGCTTGGAAAAATCCTTATATGCTAGGCGCATATCAAAAAATTCCCAGATTTAGATATTGCTGTCCTCAGCAATAAACAAAGTTCAAGTAGGAAGCATGGATCAATTCTCAAGAATCAACATTGAACAGAACAATCTCTTAGCTTAAAAACGCTACAAATGATTGAATCAAATCAAAACTTCACACAAGGCTTTTCACATCTATCAAACAATGAAGTCTAACTTGAATACCCTCACGGATAAGTGTTTGAGGTATTCTCTCAGTGCATCACAGCTCTAGGATTACCATAAGCTTGATCTTGTTCTCAAGTTCTATAAAAAGAACACAACACATGCAAAGTTGATCAAAAGGTCTTAACTGGGTTGTAACTTGGCTTGGCTAAGTGATGTGTTGCAAACACATCTAGTTTTTAGTATAGTTTTAGGATAGATTTCAATTAAATATTAAGGAAATAGAATAGAATTAAGTTAGTTTAATATTTTAATTGCTTTGAATTAATTTTAATACCATTTGAGCATTTTGCAGAAAAAAAAGGAGGAAATTCAAGCAATTGAAGAAACCAAGTCTGAAGTTCCACGCTATTAGCGTGGGAATTCACGCTATCAGCGCCAGATGCTAGGAATGAAGATTGAGCTCTCGAAAGATCCACGCTACTAGCGTGGGTACTCACGTTGTCAGCGTGAAGAAGACGAAACCAGGCTAATTGAATCGGCCAGTTCACGCTATTAGCGTGACATCCACGCCATCAGCGTAAGTGAAGTCTGGAACAAACTTAAAGACTCGAAGAACTCACGCTAATAGCGCGACAGTCCACGCCAGTAGCGCCACACTCTTGAAAAACCCACGCGATTAGCGTGGAATCGCGCGCTGATCGCGTGGAATTGATTTGTTTCCTGTTTTTAAATATTGAATTCGAAATTAGGCTTATCTTTTGGTTTCTTACCTTAATTAAACACTTTTATATATATGGGGCTTCTGAATACGAAAAATAGTTTTAGTTTTTGGCATTAAGTAATATAGTTTTAGCCATTAGAGAAGTTTCACTGTCCTAGGAATCAAGATTTGAAGCCAAGTTACTGCATAACCATGAATTATATTATTGCTTTGGTGTTATTGAAGCTTATGGCAAGCTAAGCATTTCATTGTGGGAAGGCCATGAACTGATAAGTTATCCTCTGTAATTTGATTGGTATGGAAATTTATGTTTTGTTTGTTTTAATTCTTTTCTGTTTTTGATTTTATCTTAATTGGAATTGATCACTTCAATTGAGTATTGAGGGTTAGGATTTGCAATGGGAACGTTGGGATTCTAATTTTTGACTTGAAAAGAATAACATTTATTCTTCACCTAGGAATAGGGATGCGTGAGTGCGGAGTCTATAATATGTTCTTTACATGCTTAAATTGATAGAACTCACTAAGGAATTAGGTTTTCAATTCAGTTTAAAGGGTTGGTTCACTAAGGAATTAGGGATTAACTATTATAGAAAAGACTTATTTTCCGAACAATCAAAACACGAACTCATATGTGATGAGTCACTATTTACTCATCTTTCTGTACTCATTTTAATCCCTAACTTGTGCTTAATTGTCTATATTTTGCATTGTTTTTCACTTAGGATTTAATTGGACCGATAATTCAGATTTTAATTAATTTGGATTATTTTAAGTTTAATTATTCTAATTTGATTTTCAGGGCAGATTAATAATTAATTGGGCTTGGAATTAATTTATGGATTTGAAGATTAGTGCGCCACATCAGCATCAGCTTAATATTTCCCATATCAAATTATGGATTTCGTTTTTATTTTATGCTTAATATTTTCCATATCAGAATATGGATTTCGTTTTTATTTTATTTTATCTTTAGTGATTTTGGATTATGGATTTCGTTTTTATTTTATTTTATCTTTAGTGATTTTGGGCCAAAATTGTTAGGAAAAGGTCCATTCTGTTAGGTTAGGCAGTTACTATATATTTAGGGTTCTGTGCACATGAAGAGGACACAACATACAGTCAAGAACATACAACCAACATTTAATTTCGTTTTTGTTCTTAGGGTTTCCGTTTTTGTTTTGTTTTTGTTTTTCAGTATACAATTACGTTTCAATTCAGTGTTTAATTTCGTTTTCTTTCTGCTTCTTCTATTTTCGTTTTCGCTTTCTGCTTCTATTTCGTTTCTGTGCTATTTCATTTCTGTTCTTAATTTTGTTTAATGTTTAGTTTCAATTTAAATTGCGTTTCTGTTGTTAATTTCGAATTAATGGAAGGCTAAACCTAGGGTTGGACCCTAGGACAGATTGCAGACCTTTAATGGAGGTTCTTGTTCTTCTAATTCGTTTTCTGCTTGTTCTTCCTTGTTTGGGTTTTTGTTCTGTATTTTTCGAATTAGAGTCATGCTTAATGATTTTGATATTGATTAATTCAGTATTCCCAGTTTGCTTAATTCTGAGAGTTGCCCTAACGAGGTTCACGTTTGCTTAATTCGTGTAATGACGTTTTAGGTTAATCTTCGCTTAGTTGATTAATCTGGATTGATGAGAATTGAGTAGAACAATTTATCTTTCGTGAACCAATGATATTAGAGGCGCAATCTGTTCTAAGGGTCTGACTTGTTTTTAATCACTGCGTTTAATTAGTAATTCTGTTTTATTTATATATTCTGCCAAATTCTTTCAAAAACCCCCTTGCACGTTTTAACCCCTTAAACATTGACAATTGATCCTTGAGAGACGACCTAGGAGTCACTTTCCTAGTACTACATTTAAAATCAAATTAATTTGGTTGCGTACGACCGCGATCAAATTTTGGCGCCGTTGCCGGGGATCATTAGTTCTATTTAAGGGTTCTATTTTTGGGTGCATGTGTTTTTGTTTTTGTTTTGTGTTCCGTTATTAATTATTAAAAAAAAATTAATTCGTTGGTACCTGTTGCCTATATCAGTTTGACTTGTTAAAATTGTGCTTTAGATTTTTGTTTCTTGCATATTTGGTTTGTTGATCAATTTTGCAGGACCAATTTAGTGCTCTCAGCAAGCATTCTGCGCATACCAGGAAGCCGCGCATACCAGGAGACGCGACGCAACAGCACTGAATAGAGTGAACAATACCTATTTTTTCTGAATTAATTGCGATTTTTTGTTTTGATAGCTAGACTTGTTATTTTTGCTTGAATTTTTTTGTGGTAACTTCTTTTAGCTTATATTTGTTAGGAAAAATACCAAAAACATCTAAAGTACTCCAGATTTTGACGGAAAAAAAATTTGGGATTCAAATTTTTGTGAAAACTTAAAACGATCATAACTTTTGATCCGACCGTCAGATTTCGACGTATTATATATGTTTTTGGGGTAGAAAAAAAATATCTACGCAACCCAGGCAGATATGCTGCCTGGCGACCTTCGGATTTTCAAAAAGAGGCCGTTTTCTATTTTATTTTTATTTTTTAAGTTTTATTTTCCTATTTTTCGATTTTTTCTAAATCTGTTTTAATTAGTTATCCTTTGAATTAGGTTTTGATTTTTGGTGTGCTGTCTTTTCATGATTTTAGGGTGTTGCTCACAAAAATTCAGTTCATTTGGACTTCGTTTGAATATAGCTCTAGTTTACCTCTCTTTATGCTTGTCTACCAAATGCTTGTTATGTTGCATATAGTGCATGACTAGAGGCAATCCAGGAGACCTTCAACCCTTTGATCCTGAGATAGATAGGACTTACTATAGATTAGTTAGGCATTCTAGGCAAATTTCATTAGATTCTGTAACCTTAGATAGTGTCAGCTTGAATTCTGAGTATTCTCCTTCTGAGCATTCTACTAGCTTTAATCCTGTGCATACCATCTCTAATTCTAATTTTGCTGATTATTATACTGAGAATAATATGGCTCAACCTCCACCTCGTGAGAGGACTCTTAGGGAGCTGGCTGCACTTGAGTTTACTTATGAAAGCTTGTGCATTCAGTATCCTGATGAGGATGTTCCATATGTTCTCAAAACTGGACTAATACATTTGTTGCCTAAGTTTCATGGTCTTGCAGGAGAGTGTCCACATAAGCATCTGAAGGAATTCCATATAGTCTGTTCAACAATGAAACCTCCAGATGTCCATGAAGACCACATTTTCCTAAAGGCATTTCCACATTCATTGGAGGGAGTTGCAAAGGACTGGCTGTACTACCTTACTCCTAGATCCATCACTGGTTGGGATGACCTTAAGA
>PYAF01000235.1:45501-58251 GCA_007407185.1 Glycine tomentella
GTGAGTGCGGATGTTATAATATGTTCTTTACATGCTTAAATTGATAGAACTCACTAAGGAATTAGGTTTTCGATTCGGTTTAAAGGGTTAATTCGCTAAGGAATTAGGGATTAACTAATATAGGAAAGATTTATTCTCCGAGCAAACAAAGCACGAATCCATATAATTTGTTCTCTTAATGCTTAATTTGACAGAATCGCTAAGGGTTTAGGGTTCTTGATTGAATTAAAGGGTTAAATCACTGGTTAAAGACTCTAGTAGTTCTAGGATTTACGAGTTTAGTAGAGATTTATTATATGTATGCTTAAAAGTAACAATCCAGTCAAGTGAAAGTGGTGACACTCAGAAGGGAATGCGCCGGACCACAACTCATCTCTATTGGTAACAACACTTTATTTTACTGCAATTTTAATTCTGTTATTTGATAATTCTTTCAACTTCAATCAATTAAACTTCTTTTTGTTACTCTTTGGTTTCAATCATTCTTATTGAATTACTGAAAAATTACTCCAATCCCTGTGGAGACGATAACTCACTTACTTACTTTATTACTTGTTAACGATCGGTACACTTGCCGTATATACATTCGCGCAAATCGTACAACAAGTTTTTGGCGCCGTTGCCGGGGATTGGTAACAGATTTTTCAGTAATTTTTAATTTTTGCGATTGAAATTTTGTTACTAATCGCTTCTCTAAAGTTTTTATGCGAAGTTCAGTTAGCTCTGAGGAATTGGAATTCGATCCTGAAATTGAGAGAACACTCCGAAGGAGGCTAGCTAGGCAAAGAAGAAGAGAAGCTGAACTGTTTGACTTTGATTCACTTCCAGAATTTGAGTCAGAAGAGATGGCTGAAGAACCACACAATCAGCCCCCACCAAGGCTACGGCCTGAAGACGAACTTATGAAGGATATTCTGGCTCCTATGTTCACACGACCTAACTCCAGTATTGTGAGGCCACCAATCCAAGCCAATCATTTTGATATAAACCCTTCGTTAATATCATTGGTGGAGCGCAGCCAGTTTGGGGGAGATGATTCGGAAGACCCTCATGACTTCATAGACAGATTTCTCAGAATCTGTGACACTATTAGACACCAAGGAGTCTCCGATGATGCTGTGAGGCTAAGTTTATTCCCGTTTGCTGTGAAGGACAATGCTTTGAGGTGGCTGAATTGTCAGACATCTAACAGTATAGCAACTTGGGATGACTTGGTTTCAAGATTCTTTGCAGAATATTTCTCTATGGATAAGTACAATCGTTTGGTGAATGAGATCACCAACTTCACGCAAAATGCAAGAGAATCTCTGTGTACTGCATGGAAGAGATTCCAGGCGTTGGTAAGGAGGTGCCCCCAATATGATATGCCTATAGGTAAATAGGTCAGAATATTTTTCAATGGCATGACTCCTGAGACAAGAATGATGGTGAACGTTGCAGCCGGTGGCACTATAAGATCCAAAACCGTCGCACAAACATATGAGCTGATCAAATCTTTAGCAAGAACAGAGAATGAAAGCCATACAACTCAGCCAAAAAGGGAGGTTATTCAGTTAACCACTAATGATGCAATGCTCGCAGAACAGAAGATTTTGGCACAACAATTGGCCAAATTGAATGAGAAGATGGACCGATTGCAAGTTTCTGCAGCACAAGTGGGCACAAGCCAACCTTATGTTGTTTGTGAGTACTGCCAAGGTGAGCATGAGTCTAACACTTGTCCTATTTTAGTTGGTGCTGACCCTGTGCAGGTGAACGGAATTTGGAATGAACAGAGACCGCAACAACAACCATACCAGCAGCAGTTCTACCAAAGAAACAATAATTATTCTGCTGGAAATAATTTTCAAAGAAGATTCCAAGGAGGTGGGTTGGACTATAAATCCAACAACTACTTGCAGCCCCCTCCCATTCCAAATAAGGAACCTTCAGATCTGGAAAAAGTGGTGATGCAGCTAACTAAGACCACCACAAAATTTATTGCTGAAACAAGGGCTCACTGGACCAACCAAGATGCCTCCATCAGGAATTTGGAGAACCAAATAGGCCAACTCGCAAAACAAATGGCTGAGAGGTCACAAGGTCAATTTCCCAGTGATACGGTTGTGAATCCAAGAGAACATGCCAAGGCCATCACAACCAGAAGTGGGAAGGTATTGGTTACCTCAGAGAAACCGGAATCAAATGCTAGAGAAGCTGAAAAAAATTCTGCAGCAAATGAAAGTGACAAGGAAAAAGTTGCAGAAAAATTGGAGGAGCAAGATCCTATACCTCCACCAAAGAAATGAGATTTTTCACGCTTTGAAAAACCCCCATATCCAATATTGACCAAGCAACAAGAACAAAAGAGACAGTTTGCAAGATTTTTGGAGATGTTTAAGAAGTTGCATATCAACATACCATTTGCGGAGGCGTTGGCTAACATGCCTAATTATGCAAAATTCATGAAGGAACTTTTATCCAACAAGCAAAAGCTGAAGGAATGTGAAACCATAGCACTCACTGAGGAGTGCAGTGCAATTATTCAAAGAAAGCTTCCTCCTAAATTGAGGGATCCAGGGAGTTTTAATATTCCTATAGCTATTGGTAACATTGATGTAGGTAAAGCATTATGTGATTTAGGGGCTAGTATAAATTTGATGCCATTATCTATGTGTAAGTCCCTAGGCAAAACTGAACTTAAACCAACTAGAGTATCTCTGCAATTAGCGGATAGGTCATTAAGAACACCCTCTGGGGTAATAGAAGATGTTCTAGTAAAGGTAGATAAGTTTATATTCCCTGCAGATTTCATTGTGCTTGATATGGAAGGGGAAAGTGAAATTCCCCTACTTTTAGGAAGGTCTTTCCTAGCCACTGCTAGGGCCTTGATAGATGTTGAACAGGGTAAATTAGAGTTAAGGTTGGATAATGAGTCTGTGGTTTTTAGTGTTTTTGATGCCATAAAACATCCTACTGACAGACATGATTGTTTTCAATTAGATGTGTTGGATGATGTGATTTATGCAGGCATAAAGGAAACAGTTGCAGTAGCTGAGAAGAAAAACACAGAACTTGTAGCAGCAGCCACGGATACAACAGAAGAAAATTCTGCATTACCTCATTATGCAGCAACATATGCAGTGGAAGAAAATTCTGCAGAATCAACACCTGAAACTGCAGAAAAACCAGCAGAACCAATGTCAGAAAAGCTGGAAGTTAAAGAGGACGACATTCAAACCGGTGCACCAAAAGTTGAATTAAAAGAACTACGGAAAACTTTGAAGTATGTCTTCCTTGGTGAAAATGAAACATATCCAGTAATTATTAACAGAGGTTTAGAATGGTTTGAAGAGCAAAAACTGGTCAAGGTACTAAAGGAGCATAAATGATCAGCAATTGGGTGGTCTATTTCAGACCTCAAAGGTATAAATCCTTCCTTTTTTACTCATAAGATTTTGATGGAAACTGACATTAAACCTGTAAGACAGCCGCAATGAAGATTAAATCCCGCCATGAAAGAGGTGGTAAGGAAAGAAGTAGTTAAACTTTTAGATGCAGGAATGATATACCCAATTTCCGACACACCATGGGTAAGTCCGGTACAAGTTGTTCCCAAGAAAGGAGGAATGACAGTCATACAAAATGAAAAGAATGAATTAATCCCCTCAAGAACATTCACGGGCTGGAGGATGTGTGTAGATTATCGGAGGTTGAATGATGCAACTCGCAAGGATCCTTCCCACTTCTGTTCATGGACCAAATGCTGGAACGTTTAGCTGGTCATGAATATTATTGCTTCCTTGATGGTTATTCTGGGTATAATCAAATTCCAGTAGCACCAGAGGATCAAGAAAAGACCGCCTTTACATGTCCATTCGGAGTCTTTGCCTATCGGAGGATGCCATTTGGATTATGCAATGCACCTGCCACATTTCAGAGGTGCATGCTTTCAATCTTCTCAGATATGGTAGAAAGAGGACTTGAGGTATTTATGGATGATTTTTCTGTTTTTGGCCCTTGTTTTGATTCATGTTTAACCAATTTAGCTAAAGTGCTTAAACGATGCCAAGAAACTAATTTAGTTCTAAACTGGGAAAAATGCCATTTTATGGTTAAAGAAGGTATAGTCCTTGGACACAAAATTTCTGAAATGGGACTAGAGGTAGATAGAGCTAAACTCTTACTTATTGAAAAATTACCTCCTCCTATTAATGTTAGTGGCATTCGCAGTTTCTTAGGACATGCAGGTTTCTATCGTCGGTTTATCAAGGATTTTTCCAAGATTGCAAAGCCATTGAGCCAACTGCTGGAGAAAAATGCTGAATTTGTAATGGATGATGCTTGTCTTAATGCGTTTAACACTTTAAAGAACAAACTCACCACTGCACCTGTTTTAATAGCTCCGGATTGGAGTTTGCCTTTTGAATTAATGTGTGATGCTAGTGACTTTGCAGTTGGAGCAGTGTTAGGACAAAGGAAAGAAAAGCATTTGCATGTGATTTATTATGCTAGCAAAATCCTTAATGAGGCACAAACTAATTATGCCATAACTGAGAAAGAAATGCTAGTTGTTGTGTATGCGCTTGATAAATTTAGATCATACTTAGTAGGGTCTAAAGTAATTATTTATACTGACCATGCAGCCCTTAAATTTCTACTGCATAAACAAGATGCAAAGCCTCGTTTGTTGCGCTGGATGTTACTTTTGCAGGAATTTGATCTGGAAATTAGGGATAAATCTGGAGTAGAGAACAAGGTAGCAGACCATCTATCCAGAATTCAGCATAAGGAGCTGCAAGATGGACCGGAAGTGGAGATAAATGAAGTTTTTCCGGATGAACAAATGTTTGCTGTTAGAGTCACTCCATGGTTTGCCGAAATGGCAAACTATAAAGTTGCAAAAATCATACCTGAAACATTTACGTGGCAGCAGAAGAAGAATTTTTTGAATGATTCCAAAAGGTATCTGTGGGATAATCCTTATTTATACTTTCATTGTGCTGACAATGTTATCCGCAGATGTGTAGCTGAAGGCGAAGTACCGGATATTCTGTGGCACTGCCATTCCTCCAACTACGGAGGCCATTTTGGTGTCAACCGTACTGCACAAAAGATCTTACAATGTGGTTACTACTGGCCAACCATATTCAAGGATGCAAAAGACTTTGTGCAGCAATGCGATAACTGTCAACGAACCGGGAATGTGTCTCGCAGAGATGAGATGCCCTTGAACAACATACAAGAAGTGGAATTATTTGATGTATGGGGCATTGACTTCATGGGACCATTTCCTAAATCATTTGGTAATCAATATATCCTAGTTGTTGTGGATTATGTTTCCAAGTGGGTTGAAGCAACTGCATTACCCATAAATGACGCCAAAGTGGTGGTCAACTTTTTAAGGAAACATATTTTTACAAGGTTTGGGGTGCCAAGGGCAATAATAAGTGATGGTGGAACTCATTTCTGCAACAAGCAACTTGAAAGCTTGTTATCTAAATATGGAGTGAAGCACAAAGTAGCAACCCCATACCACCCTCAAACCAGTGGCCAAGTTAAGATTTCCAATCGGGAGCTGAAGCGAATCTTAGAGAAAACAGTTGGAACATCAAGAAAGGACTGGTCCAAGAAGTTGGATGATTCTTTGTGGGCATACAGAACTGCATTTAAAACTCCAATTGGTATGTCTCCTTTCCAACTTCTCTATGGTAAGTCTTGTCATTTACCTCTTGAACTTGAACATAAAGCAATGTGGGCAACCAAGTTTTTGAATTTTGAACTAACAAAAGCTAATGAGAAACGGTTACTTCAGTTAAATGAATTAGATGAGTTCAGGTTAGCCGCTTATGAAAGTGCAAGAATCTACAAAGAAAAGACTAAGAGGTGGCATGACAACCAAATCAGGCATAAAGAATTTATGCCAGGCCAACAAGTGTTGCTATATAATTCTCGCCTGAAATTATTCCCAGGTAAATTGAAGTCACGTTGATCTGGACCATTTTTGGTTCTTGAGGTGTTTCCATATGGCACTGTAGCCATATCAGCTCTAGACAATGACCGAGCATTTAAGGTAAATGGATACCGGTTGAAGCACTATTATGGTGGAGAAGTGAACAAAACTTCAGCTTCTGTCCCACTTCAAAACAATAAGGATTGAAAAGAAAGTAAGCGTCTAGCTTAAGACGTTAAGCAAAGCAACGGTAATGTATATACTGATAATTTACATTTAGACTACAAGCATAAATTTAGGCATTAGCATTGTTTATTTTTCTGCATAATACTTAGTTTAGGGCATTTCTATTGTTAGTTATAGAAGCATTTCATTTATAATACATATAGATATTAGGAACACATGAGTCCAAGCACAGAGCCTTAAAAGAAATAAACAAGAAAACTGTGCAGAGGAGGTGGAGATACTAGCGCCACCACTCACGCTAATAGCGTGAAGCTTTCGATTAATCCACGCCAATAGCGTGGAACTCACGCCAATAGCGCGAGTCATTCGAGTCCAGGTCTGCAATCTGCATAATTTCATGCTAACTGCGTGACAATGACGCCAATAGCGTCAAGTGTTCGAGGCCACCAGACTATTCCACGCTAATGGCGTGGGATTGGCGCCATTAGCGTCCATTATTCGAGTCAAAAGATGATTTTTCTCACTATTCACGCCAATAGCGTGATCATTGACGCTAGTAGCGTCGATTACTCGAGAATCCAGGGATTCCAGTAACCATTCACGCTAATCGCGTGGTGTCTCACGCTAATAGCGTGATTCATTCGAAACAGAAGGCCTTTCAATTCTTATCCACGCTAATAGCGTTGACCTTCACGCTAGTAGCGTGGAGTCGCGGAAACTGTTTTTTATTTTGAAACCCCCTCATTCGCGCCTCACTCTATTTTCTTCCTAACTTCTCTCCCTCACTCTCGCCTGACCTTCTCCACCCATTAACCACCATTAACTCCCAATAACTCCTCTTAACTTCTCATTTCCACTCCCTATAAACCCAAACACTCACATTCATCCTCATTCGTACTACATTTCACATTCACTCACCAAATTTCTCTCGTATACTTCATTCCGTCTGCATTATCTTCTGGAATTCTTGTAATGGCAGGAGACAAGGTGAGTTACTAAGCTTGAATTGCTATGAAATAATGTCTATAGGTGTAATGCACACAAATGATTCATGCTTAAATTCTTCACGTTCTAATTTTGAAAATGCTTTTGTAAATCGTAGGGATAGCACCAACTTATCATAAATTTCAATGCATAACACTGCTTCTTCTTCTTCTCTTTGTCTGTGGTTCTGATAAAGGTTAAAAAATTTTGAGTTTACCATATACCCAATATGCACATTATGGTGATTTACACATATGCACACCACTTGTTCGCTAAAATGTCTGAATGACAAATTGAACCTATTTGAGCATGAAAATGATTCAAGATGCACATATAACTCAAGCCTGTGAATAATTGTAAAACTATAATGTGACTGCAGTTCAAATGCATTAGTTGAATAAATATGCATATAAGATAGTGTTGTGATATGTTATGCTTCCAAATCCATAGTGTGAGATGGTAAAGAACAAACATTATGCATTGGCAGTAATTATTGGGTATGACATACTTGATTACGTTGTACATGAGAAATTGAGTGAAAAAATTGAGAAATCATATACCTTTGTTGAGGATACTGCATGATTGCTTAAATAAAATCCATTCCTTTTACACAGTAAGTCATGATTACAATTGCTTTACACCAAGTAAACCATTAATCCAGTTGTACTCTAGATCAAAAATTGGGAATGGGAATACCTTAGGGCACGTACACACACTGTATTGATTGACACCTCGGTGACCATGAACCATTAAAATTTAATTGAGTCAAATAATTACTTTGTGGTTCTGATTCAAGGTGTGCCCTATGGTGTATAACTTATATAGTTGAGGATGACATGCTTGTCTGTTATACTAGAATAATATAAGTGAAATTCAAAAATCTGGGAATGATTTGGGGTATAGGGATAAGACAATTGTTGCAGGAATTCGTATAATTGATTTAAAAGAATCATGGCTGTGCTCTGTAGTTGAATTACATCATGGTGAAGGGTGTCCAATTTCTCTACTATGCACAAATGATTGAAGTCTGCACTGATATCTGCAGAGTTTGAGTAATTTTAAATATAAGTGCATATGGCTTTATCTTAAACCACTCTGAATTGAATGTCCATATTATGGTTTGATTATGTGTTGATTAGTTGGGAATTATTAAGTCCCACCTGTTACTTGTAAACACACTAAATTGAAATAAGTGCAAATAGCCTCGAGATATAAATAGAATTGGCTACGTTGAGCTTTGTGATTATTTGAATTGTCATTAGGCTATGCTTACATGTCACTCTCACTATATGATGCCTACACATTGGCGCTGCACACAAACTTTGGGTTGAATCTAGGAATTTCAATGATTGAAGGACATCAATTGGCCTAATTTACACTGATAAGATATAAACTATTGCTGCTTGAAAAATTATTTAAATGTTTGCGCGAATAATTCCATTAATGTTGAATAAAGTATCTTGAAATTAGGACTGCATATGTTCTAAACTTAAAACCAGCCAATTTAGAATATGTTTGAACCCAAAATCTGGGAATGATTGGGCATCAGGGTAAGATAAATGTAATATGAATTTGGTATGTCCAATTATAGAGCCATAAGTTGAGTGTAATTCATCTGATACATACAAAACATCAAATCTGGGAATTGTTAACCTGAATTGATATTTAGTGGTGGTGTTTTTATTATTTACATTCTGAGCAAGAACTGATATGTGCTTATAATGATAAATTCCAGGTTGTATTCCTTATATATATATATAATGATTTTCTGATCAGATTCATGCTACAGAATAAATCTGAGAATTATTAATGCTTAACATAGACATATTGTTAAAATTCTTTGACAATTTACAGGGAAAACAGGTGGCTAAAAAGAAGAAAGCCACAGCTGCAGGAGAGAGTAGCAGGAAGCGACCTAGAGCTTCAGACTTTGACGAGTTGCGCTTCCGGACTATAGAGTGCCAAGAAAAGTTCGACTCTTGGTACCTTCCTAAACGTATTATTAAGGAGAAGAAAATTATGTGGGAGACTCTACCTGAAGGGAACCCGATCAAAGAAGTTATCATCAGACGCCAGTGGCAGCATTTAGTTACTTTTGCAGAGCCGAGCTCCAGCACGATTCTTAAGGAGTTCTTGGCAAACGTCGACCCCGACTCAGTTTACAGGACCCGTATGTCATGGGTGAGGGGTGTCCAGGTGTCATTTGATGGTAAGGCTATAGAGCGTTTCCTGGGCACAGCCTATGATCCTTTCGACGAGTGTGCATTTCTCCAGCTTTTCCTTCGTATGCAACCTGATGCATTGACGAAGATGTACAGGGACGAGGTTCCCGAGCTCGCTACTACCATCCGCAGGGCTATCACCGGACTCTATACTTCATGGAAGCCCAAGTCTGGGCTTGATTACATTCCGGAGAAGATGCGGAGACACGATTTAGTGGGCGACGCTGCATTTTGGCACCAATTTGTGAATCACACGGTCATTCCCTCTACCAACATGTCCGATGTGAACGTGGAGCGAGCCATACTTTTATACACACTTCGAGGTGAGGGAAATCTCCTCATTTCTAATGTTTTATCTGACAGGATTGTGCATATGATTCAGGATGCTAGCAGCAAGTCCTGGTTAGGACACTCATCTTTGATTCTACACCTATGCCGGCAAGCGGGTGTCCATATAGATGAGGAGGAGCCTATGGATGTTCCAATCTCCACCATCATGTTACACCAGACATACTTAGACGCCATGGCTTCAGCTGCCAACGAGCAAATTCTTCGAGCTTCTAAGCTCAAACCTGAGGAGATAGCTGCTCGTTCACCCAGAGACTTTCCACCTCCTCAGGATCCACTTCCCGAGCAGCCAGAGATGCCACCACCACCACCAGTCACCACAGCTCCTTCTACTACCGCTCCTGCACACACACCTCTATATGAGGACTCACCTAGCCTCATTGCCTTTCAGGAGTTTGTTAGAACTCAGCTGGAATTCCAGAGCAACCAATTAGCTCAGCAGACACGCATGTGGGAGGCAGTGTGCACACACCTAGGTATCCATCCATCAGAGTATCAGACAGCTGTTCCTACTCCACCAGCAGACCATGCAGCCACCGACCCATTGGATATCTCTGAGACTGTCGGCACCACTGATATCCAGCCAGTAATCATTGGGCCTACAGAGGCTGATGCTACTGTTACAGACAGAGATAGGGCATAGATATCAGGACTCGGTTTTATATTTTATGTTTTATTTTCCAGTTTTAGTTTTAATTATGGATTTTAGTTGGATTCAGTTTCTGCATTTTCTGCATACATTTGATTCTGCACATTTACATTTACATACACTTTACAGTTATGCGTTCATATATATAGTACAGTTATTCGATTTTTCTTGTGCATAAATAATCGTTAGATCAATGTATAATTGAATGCGATTTTCCAAATAATGCTTTAATTTTCCAAAGCACCGTTACCTTGTTTATGGTTGCTGGGGACAACAACATATAAATCTGGGAATGGTCGTTACGCATTATTTTGCAAATCACAATCAAAGAAACAGATGACATCTAACAGAACTTTTTCAAAATTTTAATAGAATAAGCAGCACACAAATATTTTTCAGATTAAGAAAGCGAATGAACTTAATGATGGACAGATTCCTTTGGATTAAGCTTGATGAAATAAGATACATGAACTGCATAATGCATGAGTAGAGTTTGATTGATGGTATGTGAGACTCATGTTGAATGTTGAAATGATGCCGATATGCAGTTGATTGAGAATGACTTGAGTTACAACACTTGTAAGGTTTGAGCCAAACACGGTAAAATTTCTTCCGAGAGACTCCATATTTCATAGTGTTCTAGAACTTGGATTGTTTCTCTGAATGCAGGTGTGACTTGAAATGATTAAGGCACAATTTTTTTTAAAAAACCAGGGCCAAATTGACTTACCATAGAATTTTTTTTTCCTTTGAACCTGAATTTTGAGCCTAAACTTTCATTTCAATAACCGAATCAAGCCATATCTATACGACTAAACCTTTTGAGGCTAGAGAAGGTGAGATAAGTCTATGACAGTAAGGTGTTCGTTACCAAGGAATGAAGAACAATAAGAGAAATCAAATGAATGAGAAGAAAAATCATGAATCTATCAGCTGAAAAATTTGAGAAGCTGCAATATCTACTATGTTTTAATTGCAAATATGTGATAAGAAAATCGGAAAAATCAAAAAGAAAGTTAGTATTGTGTTTATGCTTAGAATAGAAGAATTTTTGAATAAAAATACCAGTTTGAAAAAGAGAAGACAAAGAGCTTGGAAGACCACACAAGTGTTGGACTTAAGGAACTGGAACTAGCCTCCTATTGAGCTACTCTTTCCAAATAATTCCTACCCTTAGCCCAGCCACGTTACAAGCTTTAAAGACCTTTTGATCAAGTCCTGCTTACAATCATTGAGAATATTTTCAAGCCTATGGTAATGCTGTGATTATGTTGAGTAAGAGGGTAATTATAGCCTGATACACTTGAGTGAATGAGTGATTAAAACAAATATCTGTGAGGAATCCTCAAGTATGTTCTTATTTTAACAGCATTGAAGGTATCATAGATGCTTTGACAGAATTGATCATATACTCATGATAACTCTAGGATTGTAACTTGTGGTTTGTGTTTAATTGTTAATTCTTGCTTAAAACTTAGAAATTTCTCTGTTGCTGAGGACAGCAAATTTCAAATCTGGGAATTGTTTGATGTGTTGCAAACACATCTAGTTTTTAGTATAGTTTTAGGATAGATTTTAATTAAATATGTAGGAAATAGGATAGAATTAGGTTAGTTTAGCCTTTTTATTACTTTGAATTAATTTTAAGACCATTTGAGCATTTTACAGGTTAAAAGGAGAAAAACTCAAGCAAAAAGAGAAAATCAAGAGTGAAGACCCACGCTATCAGCGTGGGTATTCACGCCATCAGCGCCAGACATAGGGCAAAGGAAGGCTGAAGACTCGAAAGATCCACGCTATTAGCGTGGGAATTCACGCTAATAGCGTGAAGAAGACGAAAGGAAGGCAATTGACTCGAAGACCTCACGCTAATAGCGTGAGATCCACGCCAACAGCTTGAAAGAAGCCTGGAACAGCCTGAAGACTCGACCAATTCACGCTACTAGCGTGAGGGTTCGCGCTAGTAGCGCCATGCTTTCGAAGAATCCACGCTAATAGCGTGGAGTCGCGCGCTGATAGCGTGGAGATGATTCTGTTTCCTGTTTTAAACTGATTAACTTCGAATTTAGATTATCTTTTGGTTTTCTTGCCTTTATTAAACATGGCTATAAATATGAAGCCTCAGAACTAGTTTTAAGAGAACTAGGTCATTATATACTGAGATAAAAAGAGTTTACATAGCCTCTAGAGAGTTTCACAGTCTAAGACTCAAGATTCTGAGCCAAGGTTCTGCACAACAATGTTTCATTCAATTGCTTTGGTATTCTTGAAGCCTATGGCTGGCTAGTTCTTTTATTGTGGAAAGGCCATGAACTGATGAGTTAACCTATGCAACTTGGCTGGTATTGATATATATATGTTTTGTTTGTTTTAATTCTTATCTGTTTTTAATCTTATCTTGATTGAATTTGATCACTTCAGTTGAGTAT
>PYAF01000235.1:58351-96479 GCA_007407185.1 Glycine tomentella
GTGAGTGCGGATGTTATAATATGTTCTTTACATGCTTAAATTGATAGAACTCACTAAGGAATTAGGTTTTCGA
Organism: Glycine tomentella; assembly: GCA_007407185.1. Lineage (NCBI taxonomy): Eukaryota > Viridiplantae > Streptophyta > Magnoliopsida > Fabales > Fabaceae > Glycine > Glycine tomentella. The sequence goes on from PYAF01000235.1 coordinate 58,425, forward strand.
TTCGGTTTAAAGGGTTAATTCGCTAAGGAATTAGGGATTAACTAATATAGGAAAGATTTATTCTCCGAGCAAACAAAGCACGAATCCATATAATTTGTTCTCTTAATGCTTAATTTGACAGAATCGTTAAGGGTTTAGGGTTCTTGATTGAATTAAAGGGTTAAATCACTGGTTAAAGACTCTAATAGTTCTAGGATTTACGAGTTTAGTAGAGATTTATTATATGTATGCTTAAAAGTAACAATCCAGTCAAGTGAAAGTGGTGACACTCAGAAGGGAATGCGCCGGACCACAACTCATCTCTATTGGTAACAACACTTTATTTTACTGCAATTTTAATTCTGTTATTTGATAATTCTTTCAACTTCAATCAATTAAACTTCTTTTTGTTACTCTTTGGTTTCAATCATTCTTATTGAATTACTGAAAAATTACTCCAATCCCTGTGGAGACGATAACTCACTTACTTACTTTATTACTTGTTAACGATCGGTACACTTGCCGTATATACATTCGCACAAATCGTACAACAGAGATACAGTATGATACAGTGTTAATCTGGTGAGGTTCTGTTGCTTTTAATTCACCTCTTGAGCGGATTGATTGTTTTGACAAGTTTTGAATACTTGGATGAATCTCATAAGTGTGTAGTTTCTCTTACTCTTTGTGTGTTGAAAATTGTCAATTCCTTTCTCTTTCCCAGTTTTCATTGAGGATTGTGCAGAACTGTTTGTTTTACGGTGTGTCACTTTCTTTAATGTCTTTAGAATTTTTCCTTACTCTACTCTACTTTTTGATTTTGCCCAGGAGTGCAAAAGGCTAAGTATGTGGGGTTTTGATGAGTCACTATTTATCACTATTTACTCATCTTTCTGTACTCATTTTAATCCCTAACTTGTGTTTAATTGTCTATATTTTGCATTGTTTTTCACTTAGGATTTAATTGGATCGATAATTCAGATTTTAATTAATTTAGATTATTTTAAGTTTAATTATTCTAATTTGATTTTCAGGGCAGATTAATAATTAATTGGGCTTGGAATTAATTTATGGATTTGAAAATTAGTGCGCCATGTCAGCATCAGCTTAATATTTCCCATATCAAATTATGGATTTCGTTTTTATTTTATGCTTAATATTTTCCATATCAGAATATGGATTTCGTTTTTATTTTATTTTATCTTTAGTGATTTTGGATTATGGATTTCGTTTTTATTTTATTTTATCTTTAGTGATTTTGGGCCAAAATTGTTAGGAAAAGGTCCATTCTGTTAGGTTAGGCAGTTACTATATATTTAGGGTTCTGTGCACATGAAGAGGACACAACATACAGTCAAGAACATACAGCCAACATTTAATTTCGTTTTTGTTCTTAGGGTTTCCGTTTTTGTTTCGTTTTTGTTTTTCAGTATACAATTACGTTTCAATTCAGTGTTTAATTTCGTTTTCTTTCTGCTTCTTCTATTTTCGTTTTCGCTTTCTGCTTCTATTTCGTTTCTGTGCTATTTCGTTTCTGTTCTTAATGTTGTTTAATGTTTAGTTTCAATTTAAATTGCGTTTCTGTTGTTAATTTCGAATTAATGGAAGGCTAAACCTAGGGTTGGACCCTAGGACAGATTGCAGACCTTTAATGGAGGTTCTTGTTCTTCTAATTCGTTTTCTGCTTGTTCTTCCTTGTTTGGGTTTTTGTTCTGTATTTTTCGAATTAGAGTCATGCTTAATGATTTTGATATTGATTAATTCAGTATTCTCAGTTTGCTTAATTCTGAGAGTTGCCCTAACGAGGTTCACGTTTGCTTAATTCGTGTAATGACGTTTTAGGTTAATCTTTGCTTAGTTGATTAATCTGGATTGATGAGAATTGAGTAGAACAATTTATCTTTCGTGAACCAAGGATATTAGAGGCGCAATCTGTTCTAAGGGTCTGACTTGTTTTTAATCACTGCGTTTAATTAGTAATTCTATTTTATTTTATATATTCTGCCAAATTCTTTCAAAAACCCCCTTGCACGTTTTAACCCCTTAAACATTGACAATTGATCCTTGAGAGACGACCTAGGAGTCACTTTCCTAGTACTACATTTAAAATCAAATTAATTTGGTTGCGTACAACCGCGATCAATATGATTTGTTCTCTTAATGCTTAATTTGACAGAATCGCTAAGGGTTTAGGGTTCTTGATCTAATTAAAGGGTGAAATCGCTAGTTATCTAGGATTTACGAATTTAGAAGAGATTTATTATATGTATGCGTTAAAGTAACAATCCAATCAAGTGAAAGAGGTGATACGTAGAAGTGAGTGAGCCTGACCACAATCTTTCTCTATTGGTGAATTTCCACTACTTTTACTACACTTTAATTTACTGTTATTGCTATTTTCCAACACAACATTCAACAAACTTTCTTTTTTCGATTTACGTTTTCAATCACATTGATTTATTATTGTGAAATTACTCTAATCCCTGTGGAGACGATAACCCTACTTACCTGAACTTTATTACTTGTAAACGATCGGTGCACTTGCCGTAATCTCACAACAAGTTTTTGGCGTCGTTGCCGGGGATTGGTAATGGATTTCACAGTAATTTTAATTTTGTGATTGAAACTTTTTGTTACTAACCGCTTCTCTAAGTTTTTATGCGAAGTTCAGTTAGCTCTGAAGAGTTGGAATTCGACCCAGAAATTGAGAGAACACTCCGAAGGAGGCTAGCTAGGCAAAGAAGGAGAGAAGCTGAACAATTCGACTTTGATTCACTTCCAGAATTTGAGTCGGAAGAAGAAATGGCTGAAGAACAACCCAATCAGCCAAGACTACGACCAGAGGATGAACTAATGGAGGATATTCTAGCTCCTATGTTCACAAGACCCAACTCCAGCATTGTGAGACCACCAATCCAAGCTAATCACTTCGATATAAACCCTTCATTGATAGCATTGGTGGAACGCAGTCAGTTTGTAGGGGATGATTCGGAAGACCCACATGATTTTATAGACAGATTCCTTAGAATCTGTGATACCATTAGACATCAAGGAGTCTCCGATGACGCTGTAAGGTTGAGTCTATTTTCGTTTGCTGTAAAAGGACATGCTTTGAGGTGGCTGAACCGTCAGACATCTAATAGCATTGCAACTTGGGAGGATTTAGTCTCAAGATTTTTCGCAGAGTACTTTTCCATGGATAAGTATAACCGTTTGGTGAATGAAATCACCAATTTCACACAAAATGGAAGAGAGTCTCTTTGCGCCGCTTGGAACCGATTCCAAGAATTGATAAGGAGATGTCCACAGTATGATATGCCTGTAGGTAAGCAGGTGAGGATATTTTTCAATGGCATGACTCCTGAGACACGTATGATAGTGAATGTTGCAGCTGGTGGAACTATAAGGTCCAAGACCGCCGCACAAACATATGACTTGATCAATTCTTTGGCCCGGAATGAAAACGAAAGTATGACACACCAGCCAAAGAAAGAACCAATTCAACTTTCCACTAATGATGCAATGCTTGCGGAACAAAAAATTTTAGCACATCAACTAGCCAAATTAACCGAGAAGATTGATAGACTGCAAGTTTCTACAGCACAAGTGGCAGTTAATCAACCACGCATAGTGTGTGAATATTGTCAAGGTGAGCACGAGTCTAATACTTGTCCTATTCTTGTTGGTGTTGACCCTGTACAGGTAAACGGTGTTTGGAACGATCAAAGACAACAACAACAACCATACCAGCAGCAACAATATCAAAGAAACAATAATTATGCAGCTAGAAATAACTATCAAAGAAGATTTCAAGGAGGTGGCTTGGATTACAAAACCAATAACTATTTGCAACCCCCTCCTATTCCAAACAAAGAGCCTTCTGAGTTGGAAAAAGTGGTGATGCAATTGTCGAAAACCACTGCGGAATTCATTGCTGAAACAATAGCTCATAGGACCAATCAAGATGCTTCCATTAGAAACTTGGAGAATCAAATTGGACAGCTTGCAAAGAAAATGGCTGAAAGACCGCAAGGTCAATTTCCAAGTGATACAATTGTTAATCCAAGAGAACATGCTAAGGCCATTACAACTAGAAGCGGAAAAGTATTGACTATGCCGGAAGGGCATGAAACAAGCAAGAAGAAGGAAGCTGAGAAAAATTCTGCAGCAGTAGAAAAGGAGAAAGAAAAAGCTGTAGAAAGTGTTGAAGATCCAAAATCTACACCGCAGCCGAAGAAGTGGGACTTTTCTCGCTTTGAAAAACCTCCATATCCAGTGCTAACAAAGCAACAACTGCAGAAACAACAATTTTCCAGGTTCTTAGAAATGTTTAAGAAGTTACATATTAATATACCCTTTGCTGAGGCATTAGCTAATATGCCCAATTATGTAAAGTTCATGAAAGAACTTCTTTCTAAGAAACAAAAACTGCAAGAATGTGAAACTATAGCGCTCACGGAAGAGTGTAGTGCGATTATACAAAGGAAACTTCCTCCTAAATTGAAGGATCCTGGAAGTTTTAATATCCCTATAGCTATAGGTAACATTAATGTAGGGAGAGCTTTATGTGATTTAGGGGCCAGTATTAATTTGATACCATTATCTATGTGTAAATCCTTAGGCATAACTGAACTAAAGCCCACTAGAGTATCTTTGCAATTAGCGGATAGGTCCATAAGAACACCCTCCGGTGTTATTGAAGATGTTCTAGTTAAGGTAGACAAATTCATATTTCCTGCTGATTTTATTGTGCTAGATATGGATGGGGAAAGTGAAATTCCCCTACTTTTAGGAAGATCTTTTCTAGCCACTGCTAGAGCCCTAATAGATGTTGAGCAAGGGAAACTTGGATTGAGATTAAATGATGAATCTGTTGTGTTTAATGTTTTTGATGCTATGAAACATCCAACTGATGAACATGATTGTTTTCGATTAGATGTGTTGGATAATGCTATCTGTGCAGGAATTACAGCAGATTTAAAAACCATAGAAGATGCAAAATTAGAGGAATTTGCTGCAGTAACTAATTATGCAGAAAAATATGCAGCAGGGAACATGATTGCAGAACTTGAAAGTGCAGAAACCAGTGCAGTAGAAAATTCTACAGCAGAGAAAAATGCAGCTGAAAAAGAGTTGATTGAAGAAGAAGAAAAAGCTGCAGAAAAGTTAGCAACACCATTGCTAGAGGAGCTGGAAGTAAAGGAAGATGACATTCCATCCGGTGCACCTAAAGTTGGGCTAAAAGAGTTACCAGAGCATTTAAAATATGTCTTCCTTGGTGAAAATGAGACATATCCAGTCATCATCAACAAAGGGCTGGAATGGTTTGAAGAAGAAAAACTGATCAAAGTTCTTAAGGAGCACAAGTCCGCAATTGGTTGGTCTATTTCAGACCTTAAAGGTATAAATCCTTCCTTTTGTAATCATAAAATTCTTATGGACACTGACATTAAACCTGTAAGGCAACCCCAAAGAAGATTAAATCCCACAATGAAAGAGGTGGTAAGGAAAGAAGTGGTTAAGCTTCTAGACGCAGGTATGATATATCCAATCTCAGATACACCATGGGTAAGTCCAGTTCAAGTTGTCCCCAAGAAGGGGGGAATGACAGTTGTACAAAATGAAAAGAATGAATTAATCCCCTCAAGAACAATCACGGGATGGAGAATGTGTGTAGATTATAGAAGGCTTAACAATGCAACCTGCAGGGACCACTTTCCACTTCCGTTTATGGACCAAATGCTTGAAAGACTTGCCGGTCAAGATTATTATTGTTTTCTTGACGGATATTCTGGGTATAATCAAATTCCAGTTGCTCCAGAAGATCAGGAAAAGACCGCCTTCACTTGTCCATTTGGGGTGTTCGCTTATAGGAGAATGCCTTTTGGGTTATGTAACGCACCAGCTACTTTTCAAAGGTGCATGCTTGCAATCTTTTCAGATATGGTAGAAAAGAGTCTTGAGGTATTTATGGATGATTTTTCTGTCTTTGGCTCTTGCTTTAACTCATGTTTAACTAATTTAACCAATGTTTTGAAAAGATGTCAAGAAACTAACTTGGTTTTAAACTGGGAAAAATGTCATTTTATGGTTAGGGAAGGCATAGTTTTAGGCCACAAAATATCAGAAATGGGAATAGAGGTTGATAGGGCAAAACTATTGATAATTGAAAAATTACCTCCTCCTATTAATGTAAGTGGTGTTCGCAGCTTCCTAGGACATGCAGGTTTTTACAGAAGATTCATCAAGGACTTCTCCAAGATTGCAAAGCCATTAAGCAAGCTATTGGAAAAAGACACCGAGTTTGTATTTGATGAGGCTTGTCTTAATGCATTTAAGATTCTAAAGCATAAATTAATTACTGCACCCGTTTTAATTGCTCCGAATTGGGGTTTACCTTTTGAATTAATGTGTGATGCAGTGATTATGCCATAGGTGCAGTACTAGGACAAAGAAAAGAAAAGAAATTGCATGTAAATTACTATGCCAGTAAAATTTTAAATGAGGCACAAGTGAATTATGCAACAACAGAAAAAGAAATGCTAGCTGTTGTCTATGCACTTGATAAGTTTAGGTCATATTTGGTAGGATCAAAAGTTGTTGTTTACACTGACCATGCAGCCTTAAAGTTTTTACTGCACAAACAAGATGCAAAGCCACGCTTACTACGGTGGATGTTGTTATTACAAGAGTTTGACCTCGAAATAAGAGACAAAGCTGGAGTAGAAAACAAGGTTGCAGACCATTTGTCTAGAATTCAAGAGAAAAATTTACAAGATGGTCCGGAAGTGGAAATCAATGAATCATTTCCTGATGAACAAATCCTAGCTGTACATACTACTCCATGGTTTGCTAATATGGCTAACTTCAAGGCTGCTGGGATTATGCCTGAAACACTCACTTGGCAGCAGAGAAAGAAATTTCTGCATGATGCTAAAATGTATCTATGGGACAACCCTTATCTATATTTTCAATGTGCTGACAATATAATTCGCAGGTGCATAGCTGAAAATGAAGTGCCAAACATTCTATGGCATTGTCATTCATCCAATTACAGAGGGCACTTTGGTGTTAACTGAACTGCACAAAAGGTATTACAGTGTGGCTACTATTGGCCAACAATATTCAGAGACTCAAAAGACTTTGTTATGCAGTGTGAAAATTGCCAAAGGATAGGCAATGTGTCTAGAAGAGATGAAATGCCACTAAACAACATCCAAGAGGTAGAACTTTTCGATGTGTGGGGCATTGACTTTATGGGACCATTCCCTAAGTCATTTGCTAATCAATATATCTTGGTTGCTGTGGATTATGTTTGCAAGTGGGTTAAGGCAGCCGCATTACCCACAAATGATGCTAAAGTGGTCATCTCATTTTTAAGAAAGAACATATTTACACGGTTTGGAGTACCAAGGGCTGTAATTAGTGATGGGGGAACTCATTTTTGTAATAAACAGCTGGACAGCTTGTTGTCTAAATATAGTGTCAAGCATAAAGTAGCAACCCCATACCACCCTCAAACAACTGGCCAAGTAGAGATTTCCAACCGTGAATTGAAACGTATACTTGAGAAAACAGTTGAAACTTCTAGAAAGGATTGGTCTAAGAAGTTAGACGATGCACTGTGGGCATATCGTACCGCATTCAAAACACCTATAGGTATGTCTCCCTTCCAACTTGTCTACGGTAAGGCTTGTCATTTACCAATTGAACTTGAACATAAGGCCATCTGGGCAACCAAGTTTTTGAATTTTGAACTAACCAAAGCCAAAAAAAAGAGGTTGCTTCAGTTGAATGAATTAGATGAGTTCAGGTTAACCGCGTACGAAAATGCAAAAATCTACAAGGAGAAGACTAAGAGGTGGCATGACAACCAAATCAGACATAAGGAGTTCATGCCTGGCCAACAAGTGTTGCTCTACAATTCCCGTCTGCGATTATTCCCAGGTAAATTAAAGACATGTTGGTCTGGACCATTCCTAGTCCGAGAAGTATTCCCGTATAGAGCTGTGGCAATTTCAGCCTTAGACGGCGACCGAGTGTTCAAGGTAAACGAATATCGGTTAAAGCACTATTATGGAGAAGAAGTGGACAAAATTGCAGTTTCTATTCCACTTCAAACCACTAAGGATTGAAAGGATGGTAAGCGTCTAGCTTAAGACGTTAAACGAGCACAAGGGTAATGTATATAGCTACTAAGTTAAATTTCTGTTTAGATCATAAGCGGTAGATTTAGGAGTTTGCATTACTTATCTTCTACATCAAGTCGTAATAATACTTAGATAGTACATTTTAGTTTTAGTAGTAGTAGAATTTATCAATTTATAGTTACATGCATACCGCAGGCAAATATTGAATCCAAGCACAAGAGTTAAAAACATCAAAAATAAAAATTGTGCAGAGGATGCAGCGCTACTCGCGCCAACACTCGCGCTAATAGCGCCGACGATTCGAATAGGTCACCCTGATAGCGTGGAAATCACGCCAATCGCGCAAGAAGCTCGAGACTCAGACCTGTATCTGCATGATTTCACGCTAACTGCGTGAATAGTGACGCTATTAACGTCAGTTGTTCGAGGCAAATAGGAAGTTTCACGCTAATAGCGTGGAACAGACGCCATTAGCGTCACTAATTCGAGCCAAAACCAATTTTTTTTACTTTCCACGCTAATGGCGTGGGACCCCGGCGCTGGTGGCGTCGATTATTCGAGATTTTAAGGGTCTCCAGAGGTCACTCACGCTAATAGCGTGATAATCTACACTAATAGCGTGAGTTGTTCGAAACAAAAGACCTTTCAGCTTATTAGGGCGCTATTAGCGTCGACACCCACGCTATTAGCGTGAGGTCGCGGAAACTGTTTTTAAATTGGAAAACTTCCTCTCGCGCCTCACTCTCTTCATCTCCCAAAACCTCTCCTTCATTTTCGCCCAAACTCCCTCACCCTCATTAACCCCCATAACTGCTAATAACTCCCAAAATTCGTGGATTTAAACCCCACTCCTCACTTGCATTTTCCTGTCATTTGTTCTAAAGCAATTCAGTTCAAAAATTCTACTGTCATTCGTTCTTCATACGGATTCAAAAACTTGAGTCTTACTATGGCAGGCGATAAGGTAAGTCTTTACATCTCTATGCTTAATAATGAACAATAGAACCAAGTAGGAATTATGAAATCAATGCTCAAATGCTTAAGTCATTGCTGATGAATGACTATGAACCTTAGGATAGAGAATCAATTTTGAAATATGATTTGATGAATCTAATTGCTTCTTCTTCTTCTCTTTGTCTGTGGTTCTGGTAAAAGTTAAAAATTTTGAGTTTACCATATACCCAACATGCACATTACGATGATTTACCTATATGCACACCACCTGTTCGCTAAAATGTCTGAATGAGAAACTGATCCTAATTGTGCTTAAAACTAATTCAAAATGCACACATTATTCACACCTTTAAATAAATGCTATAATGTGAAGTTCAAACGCATCAGAAACATGCATATAAGATAATGTTGTGCTATGTTGTGCTTATAATGGATCAAATTGTTCAATAAAGATTGAGTATTTTGTTGCATAAGGCTTTGTTATATGTTTTGATACACAATGGAATAGTTAACCATGGACATTGCTCATAATAATAATCTGGATTGAAAACTAAAATGCTCTTTCGTGTGCTTAGGGTACTCATTTTGATCTTTTCAAAAATTAAAATGTGCTTGTATGAACTATATAGATAAATGTATGCAGTGTTGACATAATTTGTGCGGCAAGAAATGATGGTGTGTCTGAACCAAGTTAATTTGAACATAATGCAACACCTAAATCTGGGAATCCCAATTGCTTTGAAGTGAAATGATTAAATGGCGCTGTTGATATTCTTATAATTATACCTATGATATGCTATTATATTGAACTGTGATATGTGTTGTAACCTGGTACTATTAAGCTGATCTTTAGTAACAAGACTACCAAAAGAACTCAATCTGGGGATTCGAATGCTTGAGGGAAATTAATTGGAATGTACTATTACTACTCCACTATCTAAAAATTGTGAATGACCAAGGTATGAAATCTGGGAATTGTGGGTTGAGCCTTAAACTAATAATCAAATAGATACTTGTTCCTGCTTGTATTACTTACACTATTACTGTAAGATAAAAGATTGATCTGTTGTATGACGTACCTCTGATATATTATGATGCAAACTATACTGGATAACATATAAATATTCCATGCTTGTTATTGAACTTTAATCCTTTAAATCAATCTAAGTAAGGGAACAAATCTGGGAATTACTAATCAGGCTTAACATGTATATATACTTGAATTCTGTTGAAATTTTTTTAGGGTAAACAGGTTGCTAAAGGCAAGAAGAAAACCATGACTACAGGTGAGGGCAGTAGGAAGAGAGCCCGAGTTTCAGACTATGATGAAGGCAGATTCAGAACAGCAGAGTGCCAAGAGAAGTTTGATTCTTGGTACCTCCCAAAGAGAATAATTAAGGAAAAGAAAATTATGTGGGAGACACTACCTGAAGGGAACCCGATCAGAGAAGTTATCATCAGACGCCAGTGGCAGCGTTTAGTTACTTTTGCAGAGCCGAGCTCCAACACGATTCTTAAGGAGTTCTTGGCAAACGTCGACCCCGACTCAGTTTACAGGACCCGTATGTCATGGGTGAGGGGTGTCCAGGTGTCATTCGATGGTAAGGCTATAGAGCGTATCCTGGACACAACCTATGATCCTTTCGACGAATGTGCATTCTTCCAGCTTTTCCTTCGTATGCAGCCTGATGCATTGACAAAGATGTACAGGGACGATGTTCCCGAGCTCGCTACTACCATCCGCAGGGCTATTACCGGACTCTATACCTCATGGAAGCCCAAGTCTGGGCTGGATTATATTCCGGAGAAGCTGTGGAGACACGATTTAGTGGGCGACGCTGTATTTTGGCACCAGTTTGTGAATCACACGGTCATTCCCTCTACCAACATGACCGATGTGAACGTGGAGCGAGCCATACTTTTATGCACACTTCGAGGTGAGGGTAATCTCCTCATTTCTAATGTTTTATCTGACAGGATTTTGCATATGATTCAGGACGCTAGCAGCAAGTCCTGGTTAGGGCACTCATCTTTGATTCTACACCTATGTCGGCACGCGGGCGTCCATATAGAAGCAGATGAGCCTATGGATGTTCCAATCTCTACCATCATGCTACACCAGACATATTTAGACGCCATGGCTTCAGCTGCAGACGAGCAGATTCTTCGAGCTTCTAAGCTCAGACCTGAGGAGATCGCTGCCCGTTCACCCAGAGACATTCCACCTCCACAGGATCCACTTCCAGACCAACAACCAAAGATGCCACCACCACCTCCATTCGATACAACACCTTCTGCTACAGCTCCTGCGCACACACCTTTATATGAGGACTCACCTAGCCTCATCGCTTTTCAGGAGTTTGTTAGAACTCAACTGGAGTTCCAGAGCAACCATTTGGCTCAGTAGACACGCATGTGGGAGGCAGTGTGCAGACATTTAGGCATCCATCCGTCAGAATATCAGACAGCTGTTTCCACTCCACCAGCAGACCCTGCAGCCACCGACCCATTGGATATCTCTGAGACTGTTGGCACCACTGTTACCCAGCCATTGATCATTGAGCCTACAGAGACTGATGCTACTGTTACAGACAGAGATAGGGCATAGAAATCAGGACTCGGTTTTATGTTTTTTGTTTTTATTTTATTTTCCAGTTTTAGTTTTACTTATGGATTTTAGTTGGATTCAGTTTCTGCATTTACAGCATACATTTGTTTCTGCATATTTATATTTACATACACTCTATAGTTATGCATATATATGGTACAGTTTATTCAATTTTTCTTATGCATAAATAATCGTTAGATCAATGTGTAATTGAGTGCGATTTTCCAAATAATGCTTCAATTTTTTCCAAAGCACCAACATATAAATCTGGGAATGGTCGTTACGCATTATTTCGCAAATCACAATCAAAGAAACAGATGACATCTAACGGAATTTTTTTAAAATTTTTTTGATAAAATAAGCAGCACACAAAATTTTTCAGATTAAGAAAGCGAATGAACTTAATGATGGACAGATTTCTATGGATTAAGCTTGATGAAAAAAGATACATGAACTGCATAATGCATGAGTAGAGTTTGATTGATGGTATGTGAGACTCATGTTGAATGTTGAAATGATGCCAGATATGCAGTTGATTGAGAATGATTTGAGTTACAACACTTGTAAGGTTTGAGCCAAACACGGTAAAATTTCTTCCGAGAGACTCCATATTTCATAGTGTTCTAGAACTTGGATTGTTTCTCTAAATGCAGGTGTGACTTGAAATGATTAAGGCACAATTTTTCTATAAAAACCAGGGCCAAATTGACTTATCATAGAAAATTTTTCCTTTGAACCCAAATTTTGAGCCTAAACCTTTCATTTCAATAACCGAATCAAGCCATATCCATATGACTAAACCTTTTGAGGCTAGAGAAAGTGAGATAAGTCTATGACAGCAAGGTGTTAGTTACCAAGGAATGAAGGACAATAAGAGAAGTCAAATGAATGAGAAGAAGAATCATGAATCCATCAGCTGGAAAATTTGAGAAGCTGCAATATCTATTATGTTTTAATTGCAAATATGTGTTAAGAAAATCTGAAAAATCAAAAAGAAAGTTAGTATTATGTTTATTTTACGCTTAGAATAAAAGAGTTTTGAATAAACGTACCAGTTTGAAAAAGAGAAGACAAAGAGCTTGGAAGACCACAATAAGCTTGGACTTAAGGAACTGGAACTAGCCTCTGAATGAGCTACTTTTCCCAAATAATTCCTACCCTTAGCCCAGCCACGTTACAAGCCTTAAAGACCTTTTGATCAAGTCATGCTTACAATTATTGAGAATATTTTCAAGCCTATGGTAATGCTGTGATTATGTTGAGTAAAGAGGGTAATTATAACCTGATACACTTTAGCGAATGAGTGATGAAACACATATCTATGAGGAATACTCAAGTGTTTTCTTATTCTAACAGCATTGAAAGCATCATAGAGGTTTTTGACTGAATGGATCATACACTTCATGATAATTTTAGACTTGCAGCTTGTGGTTTATGTTTGATTGTTAATTCTTGTTTAAGACTTAGAATTCTCTCTGTTGCTGAGGACAGCAACTTTCAAATCTGGGAATTGTTTGATGTGTTGCAAACACATCTAGTTTTTAGTATAGTTTTAGGATAGATTTCAATTAAATATTAAGAAATATAATAGAATTAAGTTAGTTTAATATTTTAATTGCTTTGAATTAATTTTAATACCATTTGAGCATTTTGCAGAAAAAAAGGAGGAAATTCAAGCAATTGAAGAAACCAAGTCTGAAGTTCCACGCTATTAGCGTGGGAATTCACGCTATCAGCGCCAGATGCAGGGAATGAAGATTGAGCTCTCGAAAGATCCACGCTCAAAGAAAGAGAATAGATTCTCTTATATTACAACACATTTTGTTTCTTTTAATACTAAGTTTCTAAAAAATGAAGTTTTTGTGAGGAGATATATAAGATAAGTTTAGAAAATGGATTTGGTACTAGCGTGGGTACTCACGTTGTCAGCGTGAAGAAGACGAAACCAGGCTAATTGAATCGGCCAGTTCATGCTATTAGCGTGACATCCACGCCATCAGCGTGAGTGAAGTCTGGAACAAACTTAAAGACTCGAAGAACTCACGCTAATAGCGCGACAGTCCATGCCAGTAGCGCCACACTCTTGAAAAACCCACGCGATTAGCGTGGAATCGCGCGCTGATGGCGTGGAATTGATTTGTTTCCTGTTTTTAAATATTGAATTCGAAATTAGGCTTATCTTTTGGTTTCTTACCTTAATTAAACACTTTTATATATATGGGGCTTCTGAATACGAAAAATAGTTTTAGTTTTTGGCATTAAGTAATATAGTTTTAGCCATTAGAGAAGTTTCACTGTCCTAGGAATCAAGATTTGAAGCCAAGTTACTGCATAACCATGAATTATATTATTGCTTTGGTGTTATTGAAGCTTATGGCAAGCTAAGCATTTCATTGTGGGAAGGCCATGAATTGATAAGTTATCCTCTGTAATTTGATTGGTATGGAAATTTATGTTTTGTTTGTTTTAATTCTTTTCTGTTTTTGATTTTATCTTAATTGGAATTGATCACTTCAATTGAGTATTGAGGGTTAGGATTTGCAATGGGAACGTTGGGATTCTAATTTCTGACTTGAAAAGAATAACATTTATTCTTCACCTAGGAATAGGGATGCGTGAGTGCGGAGTCTATAATATGTTCTTTACATGCTTAAATTGATAGAACTCACTAAGGAATTAGGTTTTTAATTCAGTTTAAAGGGTTGGTTCACTAAGGAATTAGGGATTAACTATTATAGAAAAGACTTATTTTTCGAACAATCAAAACACAAACTCATATGATTTGTTCTCTTAATGCTTAATTTGACAGAATCGCTAAGGGTTTAGGGTTCTTGATCTAATTAAAGGGTGAAATCGCTAGTTATCTAGGATTTGCGAATTTAGAAGAGATTTATTATATGTATGCGTTAAAGTAACAATCCAATCAAGTGAAAGAGGTGATACTTAGAAGGGAGTGAGCCTGACCACAATCTTTCTCTATTGGTGAATTTCCACTACTTTTACTACACTTTAATTTACTGTTATTGCTATTTTCCAACACAACATTCAACAAACTTTCTTTTTTCGATTTACATTTTCAATCACATTGATTTATTATTGTGAAATTACTCCAATCCCTGTGGAGACGATAACTCTACTTACCTGAACTTTATTACTTGTAAACGATCGGTGCACTTGCCGTAATCTCACAACACTAAGGGATAAGAGCATTTGGGAAGTGACTGACAAGCATTGAGATTGAACTTACTATATTTTTGACTTTTCTTTTCGTCTTTCTATTACTCCTTTTAAAATCTCATTTCCTTTTCCTTCATTTCTTTCACTTTCTAACTCTTTTCTTTTCATTTATCAATTGCCTTGATTGAATGCCATCCTTGTTTTCCAGTCTTTTTAAATTTTATAACTTCACCTTGATATTTGTATCTCTTTACAGCAAAACCACAGATCAATTATTAATTCAATCTCAACCAAGGTAGGATAATAATTGTGGCTTAGTGTATTATCAGGTGATCAACAAAAGAAAGCTTCAGGCTCAAAGGGTTGGCAAAGGATTTAACTTGTAAGGAAGGTTGTTTGGCTCAAGCTTATCAGAACAAAATGCCTTTATCACATCAACATATGCATGCATTAGAGAGAAACCGATCAAGTCTAGCGTCCTATCACAGAGAGGCATCCCTCAAAAGAATTTAACTGTTTAGGCTCAAACCTTTCAGGTTGTGGCACAAGCTAGATTCATGATGATATCAGATCAAACAATGCATTCCATTTCGAAATGAACTCATTCATACAAGCATTCATGCGCTTCAATTCAAGTTCAGACAACACCAATTCATGATTCACATCACCAATGCTTTCCAAAATTTTATTCACAAATGACGGATCAAGCACATCTAAATCCGGGACTAGCATGCCTTTTTGCAAAATTGTCTAATATGTACACCTATGATTAGGTTAGAATTAGATGCAAAATGGATTGTAGTTAACTGTTGTATAGCTTCAAAAAAAGAAAAATTTTGTTATCCCCAAAAGTATCTGTCCAAAAAGCATCTGCCTACTGTTCGAATTTTTTTTTAACAAAAGATGCATGATTCACAAAAAGACGCGCATGTTTCCTCGATTAACGTGCCCCTATTCCCAGATTTAAACCCTTTACTGTCCCCAGGAAAGTAAACGCTTAAAACATACACAGAAAACACGTTATAAGAGGAAACACTCATGCATAGATGAAAATCATAATCAACAGTGAATGAGCTAACCAAAGAGCTCAGCAGAAATGTCAAGTGTAAGTCTACTGTGCACAAGTGTAACAGGTCTCATGTACGAAAAATAAAAGTGCAGAAAGATAAATGACATAAAAGTAAAGCTGCAAGAACGAAATGTAAAGAGTGAGGAAGATCAAGGAAGCTGGTCCTCATCCATAGTAGCAGTAGCATCTGCAGCGGTGATGGGAGAAGGCTAAGGCTCCAGTGAAGGCATGGCAAAAGCCAGAGGTGGTGGCTGGGATGGAGAGCCCTGTGGATCCACTGAGAAGCGCTGACACAGTGCTCGGAGCATCTGAGACTGCTAGTCCATCTGGGCCTGCATCCTCTGCATATGCTCCTGCATCTGAGTGATCTGCTGCTGCATCCTCATATATGTAGTGGAGTCTTCAAAAATAGGCTCCCTATGAGGGGCCTGAGAAGATGCAGTAGATTGATCCTATACTAGTGGTGGTACTAAAGCTGAAGGCTGTGGTGGTGATGCGGCTGGCTGAGGCTGGTGAAGGTCAGGGACCTCGGGCATGGGATGCTCAAGTCCGAGGCGTGGGCTCCTAACAGCAAACTCCGCAGGAGGCAACTCAGTCGTGCGTCAGAGTGGGCTTCAACGACACGTCCAGGGGCTCTTCGTCGGGGATCTCGAGGCCAGTGTGCATGCAAAGGTGGGAGATGAGGGAAGAATGGGCCAGATGGGAGTGGGCTCTGCCATCCCGTATCATGTGCAGGATACGGTCAGATAAGGCGCTAGAGATATCAAGGTTGATATCTCTCTACAGCACATAAAAGAGGCAGACTCGCTCCACATTCACATCCGTCAAGTTAGAGGATGGAATGATGGTAGAGTTTACGAAGAGGTGCCAGAAGTCCGACTCAGGGTGAAGATCACTACGACGGAGCTTCTCAGGCACGAAATCGGATCCGGTCTTCATCCGCCAAGCGGAGAAGCGACCAGTGATCCCTCGTCGTAACTCATCAGCTAGAGCGGGCATATCATCCCGATACGTCGCCTTGCCGGTGCAAGGAAGAGGCTGCATCTTGTTATAGCGCGTGATGAACCCACAGCGCCACAACTCGTCCACAGAGGTCTGGAGGAAGTCTTCATTGAATTCACGGTCAAACGGGACGACTATGCCGCGAACCCAGCTGCGACGCTCGCTCTCCACTGTCGTCCTGTCAATGTTGGCACAAAACTCCTTTAATATGGAGCTTGAGCTCATATCTGCGAAGCTCACTAGCTTCTGCCACTGCCAACGCACGATCACTCCTCTAATGAGCGAGTCTTCTGGAAGATCCTTCCACTCAATGACCCTTTCGGGGATAATCTTCTTTGGCGAGAACCACTGATCGAAGCGGTCCTGGTGCTCCCTGGACAGAAAACGGCCATCATCAAAAGCTGAAGTGCGGGGCTTCTTGCTGGGGCCCCCTGAGGTGACCTTCTGCTTGCCCTTATCTACCTGTTACCCTGAAAAGCAGACAAGCACATGTACCATATACATTCATTTAGACATATTAGCATATAACAGGCACAGTATGCACATCTGGAATTCCCAGATTTAAAAGAAAGCATATCAAGCAAATGTGCTAGAATTCCCAGATTTATCTGAAATCATATATTCAATGCTGATTAAAACCTTTAATGACTATGATTGCAGGCATTCATTCAATTATAGGGTCACAGGGAATTAATGCAGATTCCATTCAAAGCAGTCAACTGTGTCCCTAAAGAATAAGCATAATCAATGGAATACTGAATTCCCAGATTAAGTTGAAGTTGTATCCTTGTGGACCAAAGAATCAGAACAACATATGGAAACAGTAGATGCATTTGTATGACCAGCTAGCACAGGCAAGGGCAAGTATACAAAAGGAATCTACCCAAACTACTCACAATGATAAGTATACAACATGCAAGCATCATTCAGAAGTACAATTGGAAGCATCTACATACATTTGGATTCCATGTTGAATTGAACTATATCAGTGTCAAGTATCTCAAGGAATGAACCAATGGTACTAGAGTGGCTTATGGTTACAGACATGTCCTACTAGTAATATGTTCACATGTTCAGATCAGACCAACCAAAGCATCTATGAGAAACTTTCATCAAACTGCCACCTTACACATAAAATATCAGCAGAGTGCCAGTCGGACAAAACAAATTGCCGAAATGCCACGGGACATATCTCGTTGCAGCTAAAAGCGAATTAGGTGGCTTACTTGGCATGCCCAGATTGGTTGCATGGAACTCCCCTGACATAGTCTGAGCTCGCTGGGTGTGGTTGCGGATTCATATCTCGCTGTGTCAGGTTGCTGAATACCTTGTGTGGAGTTCGCTGGGTTGTACAGCTGATTAGGTGTATTTCGCTGTTTCTTGTAGCTGACTAAGGTGTGTCAGTGCTGGAGCTCGCTACTGCTTGTAGCTGACTACTATTTATTTAAAAAAAAAGGCTAATCTGAACTGCAAGCATTTGTTTGTACGTGTAACGAAAGGTTAAATTTTATACCAAAAAAATGTTAAAAACACATTATTTAACACATCATGTATGATCATGATATTTGTGTATGGCACTTACGGTGGGCATACATATCGTATGTACTATGTACACATTCTGAGTTAGAGGTGTTTTTGTATGCAGTAGGGTTGCTTGCTGTCAGCATTAATGTAGCTGATCAACAAAGGGTAGAAGGACTCTATTTTAGAATCATAAACTTGAAGGTGTTGTCAAATGAGAAAATTTATAAAATTGAGTATGTTATTAAGATGATTTGTGAATAAATTAAATTCTTAAATCTTTACTCCTGAATGGAATATTTAATTTTTTTGCAATTATGAAGAAGTAATAAAATATTTGAAAAAAATCAACTTTTACGATCACTCTATTTACTCTTTTATAATATATTTATGTAGGTTAAATGGACAGTAAAGTATATTAATTTTACATAGTTACTTTACCGTGTATTTGGTAGAGGAAAAAAAATAAGAAAGTTAAAATTGGAGGATAAATGAAAGAAGAAAAAAATTAAAAGTTAACTATTTTATATTTTATTTTCTCTGCAACCCAAAAATGAAAAAATATCATTATATTTTTTTAAAAAGAATATTATTATTTTCACCTCTTCCAAACTAATCCATAGGTATTTGGTATTAAAAAGTACTTAATTTAACGGCAAAAAATTAAAAATAATACAATTTAAATAATTAATTAGGAAAAGGGTGTAAGGAAAAAAAAATTTGGCAAAATGGTGCAAGCATTCATGCCCATTTGGGGTGTGTTTAAACAAGTCCAAATGGGGCGTGTTTGCTCTGGTGGCGCCACGTGGCAGGCAAAAACAGGGTTCTAGGATTTTCGCAGCGTTTTCGTAAAAATACATGCCCTAAATCCGATACCCAAAACCCAAAATCTGAAACCCTAAAACATAAACATAAACCCTAAAGAATGAAAATGTGGTCGCAAAAATAATTTAAAAAATTGAACAAAATTAGATTGTAATATCGACGATGCATATAACTTTGAACAGTCGTAATTTCTCGTAACAATGTCTGATGGAGACGTATTCCATGTCAAAACACTCGAAATTAAGAGAAGTAATTAGATAAATAAAGAATAGATTGCGATTCACTAATTGAATAGATAAAATATCAGAAAACAAAAATTTTTTTAGGGCTCTGAAGAGTAAATCGCAAATTTGAGGCACTTATAGACCTATTTTGGGAAAAAATTTTGGACAAGTCCCCTTTGGGACTTGCCCAGGCCTTCTGCTCTCAATTTTGAGCGCGTGGCTGCCAATTTCGTGTCAATCGGACGTCCCAATCAAAAGTTATGGACTTCCAAAATTTACGAAAACGCTGCAAAAACCCTAGGACCCTGTTTTTGCCTGTCACGTGGCGCCACCAGAGCAAACACGCCCCATTTGGGCTTGTTTAAACACACCCCAAATGGGTGTGAATGCTTGCACCATTTTGCCAAATTTTTTTTCCCTTACACCCTTTTCCTAATTAATTATTTAAATTGTATTATTTTTAATTTTTTGCCTAATTTAATCGAGTAACTGGGGGCATGGAACCAAAGAACATGAGAGACATTTGATAGACAGTAGCAGCAGGAAGATGAGCAGCTTGAATTGGCAAATGGCAACTGTGCAATGGTAACCATTTCAATGAACAGAAAAGGAATATGAGACAAACATAGGCAACACGTGTGGGGCCTGGGATTCTCTGCTGTCACTGAAATGGAGCCCTATCACTCATGCAACAATGGCTCTCTGTGTGTGTCATTATTAGATAAAAAATAAAATAAAACGATCAATGATTATAATATTTACTTCATTTTCTGTCCAACATCATATTTGTATTGATAAATAAAAATAAAATGATATAAGATTAATGATTACTATTATTATTAACTTAAAATAAAAACATTTTTCTTGTTTCGTTCAATGTCTCTATTTTTAATACCAATTATACGATAGTATAAAGCAAAAATAATTTATTATTCATTTTCACTATTAAATAAAAAATAAAATTGTATTTTATTCTATCTTGCTATAAAATATTTAAAAGGAATAAAATTATTTATTGCTATTTATACCACTTTTAGGGTCTGGCTAGCTGTTATAATTGTAAGTTTTAACACGTTGCACAAAAAGTTTGAAATTTGCATACTATGAAGCATATTTGTTTTAGTTAGAAGAGTTTGACAGTTTGTGTGTGAGGGGAATTATCATTATACACAAACCAATGTCCAGATTCTGCAGGCTGTTTTTGACCTTGTTCTATGTCTCCTTGTTTTATCAGGTGCCGAAGATGAAAAAGAATGCAATACTGGTGTCTTTGGTGCCAGATGATGTTGGGAAGCCAACAGTAAAACTAGAGAAAACTGCCTATGAAAAAAATAAGGTAACGATGCCTATTCTTGGTCTGTATCTTTGTTCACAGACCGATGGAAATGGTGATATTGTTTAAGGTATATTCACCTTGAAGATACGCTGAAAGATGCATAGAGTTTGGCTCGAGCATAGATAATCTTACAAGGCCAATATTCCAAGTACGGAAGGCATCTAATTCGCCAACAAGCCAAGCGGATTTGGTGCGTCAGAAGCCATCTAATTCGCCTATGAGCAAAGCGGATTTGGTGCGTCAGGGATGTCAGTAGGTGTAATTCGTAAGGTGTAGTAGCGATTTACGTCAACCAGTACCGGTGCGCCAACTCAGCCAACCAACTTCGCCTGGTGCTCTTGCGAAATAGTATGCGTGGCATTTTGCCAATTTTTCTTTGCTGCCTGGCACTTTGGCTAAATTTTTTCACGGGTGTGGCAGTTTGAAAGATGTTCCCATCTATGAACAATTGAATCCAAGCATTTAATTGCAACAACAAAGGTCTACATGAACAGAACCCACTGAAATTGATATCTAACATAACCAATTAGATTCAGTGAATGAAGTAATTTAATACAGCAACCCAAACCATATCAGATACTAAGATTCAAAATGGATGCTGCACAAATTGGTTCTGAGATGACTTCAGTGTAGATGTCCCCACAACATGGATTTATGCCAAAACAGATTCAACGCTTGGAGTCAATCAAGATCAAAAGAGGTGCGTAGCATGCATACAGGGGTTCACTCAAACAGTTCAGAATTGGCCACAAAGCAAGAGGAGGTAAAATGCATTTCATACAAATCACACTCATTGTCACTGAACATGTCAACCTATTTCATCATTCAAGGCCATTTCACCAGCATAGGTATGATCACTAGAGACAATAAGATTCAAATGTCCTAATTAGAGGCCTAATTCCCAGATTTGCTTCAGGCTATCTTAAGTGACCAATGATTATACAGTGCATAAGGAAAAACAACAGGCAATAAGCACTCAGACATAGTCCAAATCATTCATTCATTCAGCACAAGGTCACAAAAAGCCAATCACAACAACACAACTAAATTCAAACTCACACCCACAAGCTTGTAATTCATACATTCAGATGAAACCCGCTGCAGGCTAAGTCATGGATTAAGACGGAATGAAGATTAATGAGGTTCCAATATAGAAGGGGAAGAACTAAAAATCAAAGCCACAAATGAATATTATGCCTAATCTACACCCAACAGGGTATGGTGAGGTAAACAACCTGCTAAGAGTTGCCTAGAACACCAATTAACATCTAATTCACAGCGGGCCATTATCAAAGTTCAAAATGCACTAGACAAGTTTGAATGTAGATTGATACCATGAAACAAATGCAGAATTCAATTAGGAACCCTAGTGCAGCAACCCAAACATTAATTCACACTATACCTCTGTATATCACTAATCATTGCTGCATTTCTTCCTATCAAGTGTCTAGGTATTAATGCATCCAAAAGGGTAACAGACACCCGCACTTCCTAGATTTAATCGCAGACCCTTACCACCCCTCTCAATCAATATATGATAACCTCAACATCAAAAAGGGAATCAGAATTTGGGAACCCTAACTGACAAACCATGTCACCAAATGCATCCACTTAACACTACTGTACATGAGCAATCAGGGTAGCAATAAAAGGAATGCACAATTCATGCAGTATCACAACTAGCCTTTCATAGAACCATGAAAACTCCAACGCCCTCATCACCCTATGGTAAAAGAACCCCATTGAAAGTTTATGCAGAAACAAAATGGTAAGGGAATGCTCACGTACCTTGTCTCGAGCCATAACCAAAGGTATGCTAGGTCAACACGACAATGGTGCAGGGGAGAGTCCGAGATCAAAGAGAGAACGTGGAAAGGGTTGAGAGAGATAAAGGAGAATAGAAGAGGATGCTGAGACGGAGGGGGGGGGGGGAAAGTTGCAGAGAAGAAAGGTCGAGGTTGAGAATGAAAAAGTGAGGGAAGGTCGCGAATTTGAAAAAATATAAACAGTGCCCTAAGTGCGGCGCTCTTGGCGCCGCTACCGCGCCCAGAGCTCGGAAAGACAGAACATGTGGCGCTGCGGGCGCCATGTTGGCACTAAAGGTGCGGAAGTCCAGTGGTCACAGCGCTCTTGGCGCCACCCTCGCGCTCATGGCGCCACTCCTTGTTCATGAACCCAGCCAGCGCCCTTGGCGCCAGATACGACGCTCCGAGAGCGGAATAACAAAGAGCATGGCGCTTTTGGTGTCGTCGCGGTGCCTGAGGCGCCATACTGCATGAAGGGAACCCAGCTGGCGCTTCCAGCACCAGTTTCCACGCCACGAGCGTGGAGAAGCAGAGCTTTCGGTGCTCTTGGTGCCAACTTGGCGCCCCAGGCGCGGAATATCAGAAGGATTGGCGCTCTTGGCGCCACTGTGGCGCCGTGATGGAGCTCTTGGAGCCACCAGTTAAGCACAGTCATAAAATGACTGGATTTGGCTATGAAAATCCAAAGCACGCCAAAATGAATGTACTATGATTAAATGAAAGCGATTGGCAACATGCATTTATGAAATTCAAAACAAAACAAAAACAAGATTGAACATGCTTAAACCTATGAAATCTAGCTAAGAGGAAATGCTAAACTAATGATTAAAACTAACCTAAGAAGCAAATTCCTAAACACAAAATTGAGTTGCCTCTCAACAAGCGCTTGTTTAACGTCACGAGCCTGACGGTTAATCCTTTAAGGATCAAGGAGAGCGCAAAGGGATGACACTTGCATTCCCATCAAATTGACCACCATGGTATGGCTTAAAAGGTCTGTGGTTATCCAGAGGAGAGATTTCTATAGTTCCATAAAGGAAAACCTTAACAACCACAAATGGTCCAGACCATCGGGATTTAAGCTTACCTGGAAACAACCGTAATCTGGAATTATACAATAATACCTGCTGCCCCGACTCAAATTCCTTGTGATGGATGTGTTGGTCATGCCATTTCTTGGTTTTCTCCTTATAGAGATTTGCATTTTCATATGCAGCAAGCCAGAATTCATCAAGCTCGTTCAGCTGCAACAAACGCTTTTCAGTCGCCTTGGAAAGCTCGAAGTTGAGGAACTTAGTGCCCCACATAGCTTTATGCTCCAATTCCACCGGAAGATGGCATGATTTGCCATACACCAACTGATACGGCGACATGCCAATTGGTGTCTTGAAAGCTGTCCTGTAGGCCTACAATGCGTCATCCAATTTCTTGGACCAATCCTTCCTAGAGCTTTCAACGGTCTTCTCAAGAATTCTCTTCAATTCTCTATTCGATACTTCAACTTGACCGCTGGTTTGTGGGTGATAGGGCGTGGCCACCTTATGGGTTACCCCATACTTGGCAAGCAAGCTCTCAATATATTTGTTGTAGAAGTGAGTGCCTCCATCACTGATAATTGCTCTTGGAACTCCGAAGCGCGTGAAGATGTTTTTCCTCAAAAAGTTTGCAACAACTTTGGCATCATTAGTGGTCAATGCCACTGCTTCTACCCATTTGGAGACGTAATCAACTGTCACCAATATGTATTGGTTGGAGTAAGACTCGGGAAAAGGTCCCATGAAGTCTATACCCCATACATCAAATAATTCCACCTCCAAGATGTTGTTGAGTGGCATTTCGTCCTTTTGGGAAATATTTCCCGTCCTTTGGCATCTATCACAGCTCTCCACAAATACCTTGGCATCCTTGAAGATTGTGGGCCAATAATACCCACTTTGCAACACCTTATGAGCTGTACGATTTCCTCCAAAGTGGCCTCCATAATTGGATGAATGGCAATGCCAAAGGATTCTTGGAACATCAAATTCAGCCACACATCTTTGGACAATTCCATCAGTGCACTGGAAGTACAGAAACGGGTTGTCCCAATGATATCTCCTGGCATCATGCATGAATTTCTTCCTTTGCTGCCAGGTAAGGTCATCTGGAATTGCTCCAACAGCCTTGTAATTGGCCATATCAGCAAACCAAGGAGTGCTTTCAGCTGCCATCATCTGCTCATCAGGGAATGCATCATTGATTTCCAGTTGTGGGCTACCCTGAAGCTCCTTCTCTTGGATCCTTGAGAGGTGGTCAGCCACTCTGTTTTGTACACCAGCTTTGTCTTTAATTTCCAGATCAAACTCCTGAAATAGGAACATCCACCTCAACAAGCGAGGCTTAGCATCCTGCTTAGTCAACAAATACTTGAGAGCAGCATGGTCAGTGTAAACAATGACCTTGGAACCAATCAAGTAAGATCTAAACTTATCCAAAGCATAAACTACAGCTAGCATTTCTTTTTCTGTGGTAGCATAGTTAACTTGTGCTTCATTCAAAATCTTGTTAGCATAGTAAATGACATGTAAAAGTTTGTCCTTACGTTGGCCTAACACAGCTCCTATAGCATATTGACTAGCATCACACATAAGCTCAAATGGTAAACTCCAATCAGGTGCAGTCAAAACAAGTGCAGTAGTCAATTTCTCTTTCAAAACATTAAAAGCATGCAAACAATTATCATCAAAGTTAAATTCAGATTCCTTGACCAACAGTTGGCTTAGAGGCTTGGCTATCTTAGAAAAATATTTTATGAATCGCCTATAAAACCCCGCATGACCTAAGAAACTACGAACACCATTCACATTAGCGGGTGGAGGCAATTTTTCAATCAACAAGAGTTTAGCCTCATCAACCTCAATCCCCTTAGAGGAGATTTTGTGACCCAAGACAATGCCATCTCGTACCATGAAATGGCACTTTTCCCAATTAAGCACGAGGTTGGTCTCTTGACACCTCTTTAAGACCTTAGATAAGTTAAACAAGCAAGCATCAAAATTAGAACCAAATACAGAGAAATCATCCATAAACAACTCAAGAAATTTTTCTACCATATCGGAGAAGATAGAAAGCATACACCTTTGGAAAGTGGCCGGTGCATTACATAGACCGAAGGGCATCCGTCTGTAAGCGAAGACTCCAAAGGGACAAGTAAACGCCGTCTTCTCTTGGTCTTCAGGTGCTACTGGAATCTGATTGTAGCCTAAGTACCCATCCAAGAAGCAATAGTACTCAGGTCCAGCCAACCGCTCTAGCATTTGATCGATGAATGGGAGTGGGAAGTGGTCCTTCCTTGTAGCATCATTCAACCGGCGGTAGTCTACACACATCCGCCATCCGGTGATAGTCCTTGTGGGGATCAGGTCATTGTGGTAGTTCTGAATCACGGTGACCCCACCTTTCTTGGGTACGATTTGCACCGGACTAACCCAAGTGGTATCTGAAATTGGGTAGATCATGCCCGCATCAAGAAGCTTCACCACTTCTTTTCTCACTACCTCCTTAATCATGGGATTTAGTCTTCTCTGAGGTTGTCTTACTGGCTTCACGTCGTCATCCATTAAGATCTTATGAATACAAAATGAAGGGTTGATACCCTTCAAGTCTGATATGGACCATCCAATGGCGGACTTGTGATCCTTCAACACTTGGGTGAGCTTGGCTTCTTCCTCCTCAGATAAGCTTCTATTAATGATGACTGGGTAGGTCTTGTCCTCTCCTAGGAACACATATTTGAGGGTAGCTGGAAGCTCTTTTGGTGCTCCAACTTCAATGTCTGAAGCCTTCTTTTCTAACACCTCCATAACTGCCTCTTCTAATTCTTCAATGATAGCCACATCTTGGACTTCCATCAAGTACTCAACTTCTTGTTCGATAGGTGCATTGGGCTGAACTAGATCATCTAACACATCCAACCGAAAACAATCGTTCTTATCCATAGGGGCCTTCATAACATCTAGTACATTGAAGGTGATAGATTCATCAAACATCCTCAGCTCCAACTTCCCTTCAGCCACATCTGTAATAGCTCTAGCCGTAGCCAAGAATGGCTTACCTAGAAGAACCAGTATCTCGCCTTCTTCCATATCTAGAACTGTGAAATTAGCTGGGAAGATAAACTTGTCCACCTTGACCAAGATGTCTTCAATGAACCCACTAGGTCTTCTCAAAGATCTATCAGCTAGTTGTAAGGATACTCTGGTGGGTTTCAACTCAGAGATGCCTAATGATTTACAAATAGAGAGAGGCATCAAGTTGATACTTGCACCAAGATCACATAACGCTTTTCCCACATTAACATTACCTATGGCAATAGGTATGTTAAAACTCCCCGGATCTCTGAGCTTCGGTGGAACTCGCTGCTGAATAATGGCGCTACGCTCTTCAGTCAGAACCACGGTCTCGCATTCTTGGAGCTTATGCTTCTTAGAGAGCAATTCCTTTATAAACTTTGCATAGTTTGGCATATTTGCCAAAGCTTCAGCAAATGGAATGTTGACTTGCAGCTTTTTAAACATCTTCAAGAACTTGGCATATTGCTTCTTCTGCGCTTGCTGCTTCATCTTCAACGGGTAGGGAGGTTTCTCAAATCTGGAAAAATCCAGAGGCTTCTTAAGCTCAGCTGCAACTTTCTCCTTTCCTTTATCCTTGCCTGGTGTCTTAGAGCTGCTGGAAATTGGTGATTCTGCAAAATTTCCAGCATCTGCAGAATTTTCAGGTTCTGCAAATTTTTCAGCTTCTACAGTAGCTTATTCTTTCTCCTCCTCTCTGGGTACCACCCTTGTCTTCTCCTTAGGAGCAATAACAATTCCACTCCTAGTGGTGATGGCTTTAGCATGTTCCCTAGGATTAACCACTGTATCACTAGGGAATTGACCAGGTGATCTCTCAGCTAGTTGTCTTGAAATCTGACCAATTTGTGTCTCCAAATTTCTGATAGAAGCTCCTTGATTCTTCAACTAAGATCTAGTCTCATTCATGAAAGCATCAGTATTTTGGATATGATCATTAGTGGTCTTGGCCAGCTGCAACATAGCTTTCTCCAACTCCGAAGGCTCCTTGGGAGGGATGGGAGGTGGTTGTAAGTAATTGTTAGATTTGTAGTCTAAACCACTCCCATGTGGTCTTCTTGGATAGCTACTACCACTCCCAGAAGCTTGGTTGTATTTCTCTGGTAACCTTGTGGAGGTCTCTGATCATACCATACTTCATTAACTTGAATTGGATCAGCTCCCACTAAGGTTGGACAAACATTAGACTCATGGTCCCCTTGGCAATATTCACAGACAGCCATGCCTGCTTTGATTGAGGAAGCTTGAGCTTTTGAGACTTCAAGTTTGTCAAACTTGGCATTGAGGATGGCTAGCTGCTGTGATAGGAGTTTTTGCTCAGCCAACATAGCATCTGTGCTACCCAAATGGATGACTTCCCTCTTTGGCTGACTTGCAATACTCTCATTTTCAGTTCTGGCCAAAGAGTCAATCAAATCATGTCTGTACAGCTGTCTTCGATCTGATAGTTCCTCCAGCTGCTCCATTAAGTACCAGCTTTGATTCGGGTGACAAACCATTAAAGAAGATTCGCACCTTCTTCCCAACCGGCATATCATACTGAGGACATAGCCGGATTAACTCTTGGAACCGATTCCATGCCGCACAAAGTGTCTCTCTATCTCGCTGTGTGAAGTTGGTGATCTCATTCACCAGACGGTTATACTTCTCCATAGAGAAATATTGAGCGAAGAACTTTGCCATCAACTCATCCCAGGTAGTTATGTTGTTAGAAGGTTGACGATGTAACCACCTGAGTGCTTTTCCTTTCAAAGCAAACAGAAAAAGACGGAGTCGAATGGCATCATCTGTCACTCCTTGATGGCGGATGGTATCACAGATCATCATAAAGTGGTTAGCAAAGCTATGAGGATCCTCATCGTCCTCACCACCAAATTGATTTTTCTTCACCAAGCTGATAAGAGATGGGTGGATGTCGAAATGATTGGCCTGAATGGGTGGCCTGAATGGGTGGCCTGGCTATGCTGGGTGTTGGACGGACAAACAATGGAGCAAGAATATTCTCCATAAGTTCATCCTCCGGCCTTGGCTGCTCACGATTATTTTCAGCCATGTCTAGTTCCTCTTCAGATTCTTCTTCTTCTAGAGGTCGAGAACTAGACCCTTCTGCTTCTTTTCTTAGCCGCACTAACTTCCGATTCCTTCTAGCTGTTTTCTCAATCTCAGGATCAAACTGAAGATTAGCGGGATTAGCGGTACCTCGCATAAACTTTAGAAGCAGGTTAGCAACAAAATAAATCCAATCTTAAAGATAACAATTTATAATAAATTTGGCTTAAACAATCTCCGGCAACGGCGCCAAAAACTTGTTGCGTATTCGGCAAGTGCACCGGTCGCTCAAGTAATAGAGTGAAAGTAAAGTATCGTTCCCACGGGGATTGTTGACCAAATAAGCTATAAATGATATCGATAAGTTGGATAGCAAATAAAATGTATGAATAGGGTTTGTTTGTTGTTGTGTATGTGCGAATTAAACTAAAAGCTAAGTATAAACATAGACTAATAGCAACAAGTAAATAGAGTAAGGATGATATGTAAAGATATGTAGCTAGGGCAATCCACACTCAATGCTTCTTCCAATGGAATTGTATTGTCCTCTACATTCACTTATCTAAGCTATTCAGCTAATGTGTTTTCAGAATTTGACTAAGCCTTGATTCCTCATGTACTTAGTTCTTTAACTCACACTCCAACCCTAATCCCTTAGTGATCTTCAGCAAGTTAAGCATTAAGTAAACACATGAATAAGTTAAGCTACAAGCACCCATCCCTATTCCTAGGTGATGTTAGCAAGTTACTACACTTAGTCCCAAACCAAAGCCCCAATATGTCTATTGTGAACCCTAGCTCTAAACTCTCAATTAGGTTAGCTAAGTCTAAGAAAGAGATGAAAGAAGTAAGACAAGTGCAGTAAAATAGCTTTTGATAAATGAAAATATAGCATTCAATACATCCCAATGAAATTTACACCAAGTGCTTTGGCCCTAACTACAATAAAAGTTTAGCCAAACCTCATAATGAGTGGCTGAGATACAAAAAGAGGCATACCCAGCTGAAGCAAGGAAGAAGAAGATGGAGATGCAACTCCACTTGTGCCTTCAACTCCCCAAAACCCTAGCTAAGGAAACCAAGCTCTAAAACCCTAAGTTTTGTGTTTCTCCCCCTCCAAAATCGTGCATTGAATGCTGGTGGTTGAAGTATTTAAAGCCTCCCTCTGAAATCTCTGTTTTGCCCTTGATTTAAGCTGCTGTTGACCTGCGACGCCCTTGGCGCCAGCTTCCAGAGGCTGCGACGCCCTTGGCGCCAACATGGTGCTCTTGGCGCTGGCTGGAGATGCTTCTGGCGCTCTTCGCGCGGGAAATGGCGCTGGATTCCAGAGGCCCTGGCGCTCCAGGCGCTAGATATCAGTGACTGTGGCGTTGGAGGCGCGGACTTGGGGCTCTTGGCGCCAACTTACAGAGGATGTGGCGCCCTTGGCGCCGGCCTGGCACTCTTGGCGCCAGCTTCCAGTGGTAGTGGCGCTCTTGGCGTCGCTCCTGGCGCTGGTGGCGCCAGAGTCTTCTTCATGCTTGACTCTTTTTCCTCTGATTTAGGTCCATTCTTGGCACTTTTGATTGGAGTCCTGGCAATTCATCATGTTAGCTCAATTTATACACAAAGAGGGCAATAATGAATGCTTTATGCTCAATTCTTGGTGTAAAAGCTTGGAAAAATCCTTATATGATAGGCGCATATCAGCATCTAAATTTCCTATCACTTTTTCCTTTGCACCAACTACAATTTGTTCCATCATCACTATATGTTGGCAAGAAAAAAATGAATTTAAAGTTTTTGTGAATGTGAATGATGACGAAAGAGTGAATACAAATACAAGTGTTGGATGTCTGTATCTTCTTTTCATATTCTTGCATAGGTAGGGCATATATTTTGACATTAGTTAATGTTTTTCTGGGAGATGTTAAAGAACCTCTTTCCTGAACTGATATGTAAATGATTGGCATTATTCTTTAACAATGGTACATCAGTGTGTGTTGTGATGCATCATGCATGTATGGAATCAATTGTCTACATTCCAATTAATTTTCAATATGCAGGCAGTGGTTGTTAGTATCGATCCCCGTAGAGTGTATGTAAAGGATCCTCATTATGTGCAATTGAAGACCATAAGAGTTTCAAGTTCAGGTGAAGAGCTTGCTTTTTTCTTTTCCTTTATTTTATATTTTATGGCTCTGAATTATCTAAATTCTTACTCTAATAAGAGCCTGATCTGACCTCTTTTAAGGTGGTCCTAAAGAATTATGCCTACTAATTGTTTGAATTTGAAGTAGGGGCTTCTTATGTTTGTACTCTTGTCATATTGAGCTGTATATAATACTCTATTGTGGTATTGAGGGTGGAGGGTGGGGGAGGAAATGTGCTCAAGTATGCAGTAGGGTAATTAGTTTCTAATTCGATTTCTAGTTAAAGTAAACAAGTCCTGATAGAAATTTTACGATGTAAAACAGAGAAAATGCTCTTTTATGTGAAATATATTCAATTTAAAAAATATTCAAAAACCATTTTATGTCGTTTCAGGTCCAAATGGAGAAGAATATGCATGGTATCAATGTACAGTAAGTTTATTTTATCTCTTTGCTTATTTTTTTTTATCATGTCCATTAAACTAGATCTCTTAACGTAGTTTTCCTTGCATTCAAGCATTCTACCATGAAATAGTGGATAGTATTAGAGTGACAACTTTTAGAGAGGCTAAAAGAAGCATAACTAGTGACCAGAGCTGTTAGATTGGTTATGGGGATATGCATAACTAATGTGACCTTGCACTCTTGACTCTTGTAATTGTCGAGTTGTCAAGTCTGTCAAGTCATTGGTATATAATAAGATGCTCTCTACTGGTATGTAATTAGTGCTGCTGGTTATATTTTCAATACTAGAAGGGGACTACGATCATCACTTTCCATGTGCATCTAGCCTTCTGTTTTTTAGTCAATGGTTGTCATGAGATTTTAATTCATGGATCTCTTGGAATTTCTTTTGATATGAAAGAATGAAGATAGTTGGTCATTTGACTTCTTACTTCCTGCAGTATTTTTTCTTATCTCATTACTTATGTTTCTTGTAAGGTTAATGGGGGACGAGAAGGCCGGCCAATTGGTGCTTATGAGCTAGCAAAAGTAGTTGAAGAGCTTGGCGCTGGTGAAATTCTACTTAATTGCATTGATTGCGATGGTAAATAGAATTCTGTATCCTTTAACTATATTTCACTATATTTTTTCTTCATTAAGAGCAGTTTGGTTTTTTCATTGAATACTAAGTCAAATGGTATTGTGTAATTTATTTAATTGATCTCACTTGGGATAAGATTTTTATTGTTTGTTTGTAAAAGCAATTTTTTTTTTAATTAATTTTTTTAAAAAAATCATTATTTTTTAGAATTTGACTGTTGTCAAGACCGTTTTCATCATCAATGAATTTTATAAAATAAAATGAATTTCTTATTTGCAATATATGGACACCAAAAGTGGATAAAAATGACTTTCTCTTTTCTTGAACTCTTTTCACAAGTGTCATGACTCATTACTAGTCCAGTCTTCCCAATTGTGGGGGAGTAAAATAAGATATATGCCCTCTACCTTGACCCTCATATTGTTATGGGGATTAATTATCAGTATAGGTATGGGTATGTCCTCTATTTGATTCATTCTTTAGGCTGTTTTAATTATTTCTTATATGCAATGAAATTGGGGTGTCTTGTTGCATTCATGAATTTTTTCTTGTTCTTTGTCATGTCTAAAGTTTCCTATCTCTGTATGATCTTTTTATCCTTCCTCCTATTTGTACTTTCCCTCTTTTTCCTCTTATAAACATTTTTCTATTTGAAAAAATGTAAGACTTTTTGGGGTAATTTGATTATATATTTAATAAAACGTTTCTTTAATTCTAATTTCTTTTTACTTTTGTCAATGTTTCAGGTCAAGGGAAAGGATTTGATGTAGATTTAGTTAAGTTGATATCAGATGCTGGAAGTATCACTGTTATCGCAAGGAGCGGTGCTGGTGCTGCTCAACACTTCTCTGAGGTGTTCTATAAAACAAATGCATCCGGCATTTTTCACAGGAAAGAGGTATTGCTTCTGTTTTGTTAATTTCTTAATTCTGATGGGAATGATTTTGATTTGTCAACTATGTTATTATGTTACGGATCAATTATTGCATTAATCCATTTTCATTTATTATTATCATGTGTGTGTTTGGATAAGTTCTGAAACAAAAATTTCTATGATATGGATTTTTCAGAGCTTCTTTGAGAAGATACTGTTTCTTTTCTAGAAAGTACTAAAACTTTACTTTTTTAATAACTTGTCTCTAATTATCTGAAATTTTAGGCAATTTTCGGGTTTTAAAGAACCTTTTGTCTTTAAAAGATACCACAACCAAATGGGATCATTTGGTTTGAGATAATGTTTTTTATTTTCAGTTTTTGCTTTCACTTTGAATTACAAAAATGTTATTTGATTTTCACTTTGTTTTGTTGATTTTAAAAGTTTGTACAGTAAACAATAAAAGCAACTTTATTATTTCCTGTGTTCACTATTTTCTATACAATTTTTTTTTTAAAAAGGGAACAAAGTGTAAACAAGGTGACTTTCAAAAAATGAAAACAAAACGTTTCCTCAAACCAATTGGATATTTATGGAGTAATCAATTGCAGATTTAGAATATACTTAAGCTGATTTTGATTGATGTTGTCCAGGCAGTGAAATTGATTTTTCTATTAATTGCAGGTGCCTATTCAGTCGGTAAAAGAGCATTTGTTGAAGGAAGACATAGAAGTCCAAATTTGATCATAAGCATTTAGTGGTAAAAAAATTTAGATGAACTGCATAATAAGCAGCACTATCACTTTGATCATTTGTTATTAAAAAATTGTTTCATGTGTCACCTGTATGGTATGGTATGTGATGTTTCTCGTGGATTTGATATTGGTTATGATTATTGGCTATACATATATTTAAGATAACGAGACACTATTGAAGATATTTTTAAGGATAAATGTCCAATTGTCCTTGAAAACAATAAAATTATTGTACGTTCTGATGTCACATATATAAGATTCCGGCCATATATACATATGCAGCCAAAGATTTTCAATTTATGAGAAGAGTTAATAAAACTCTGGTGTCACGTAGACATTATTTCGTAGTAATTTCATACTATACCTATTCAGCAAAAGGACAAGTTGATGCAGTCTTAAGGTACTTGGGGTATTCTTTTCCAATCAGTTATAATATATTTCAATAGTTTGCATTAGAAGTTAACATAGATTATCAAACTAAAACTCTAATTCTCATTCAAGAGTAAT
Source organism: Glycine tomentella (assembly GCA_007407185.1). NCBI lineage: Eukaryota > Viridiplantae > Streptophyta > Magnoliopsida > Fabales > Fabaceae > Glycine > Glycine tomentella. The sequence goes on from PYAF01000235.1 coordinate 92,546, forward strand.
ATCAAAAATGTGAAATTGTATATAAGTTTTGGGGCAAACGGCCCTTTAGGGATATTTTTTTTTCTTCTAAATTACTAAATATAAATAGGAATAATTTTTTTAAAAATATTTAAAAAAAAAGATACTTAGGAAGTAATTTTAAAACTTTTGAGTTTTCATTTAAAATTATTTGTTTATAGATGGTTTTGTCCAGTAAGGATAATCACGAGTACATACTATTCGTGAATTCGAGTTGATATGAACAGTTTGGATTAAGTTATTTATATATTTAGATAAAAATCGAATCGAACCGATCAAAATCATTCATGTACGGATTGGGTCACAGGTTTAGATGTACAGATCTATTAATTCGATGACCTGATCCGTGAACCCGTAATAATAATATAAATTTTATTATTTATATGTATATATATATTAAAAAATTTTAAAATAATTTGACAATAAAAAAAAGTATGATAATGTAAATATTTGAGATTGTATTAAAAATAAGATACGATATTTTTTAATATTATATTAAAAATAAGATAAAATATTTTTAAGATTATATTACATAATATATAATATAATATTTTTAAGATTGTATTGGATAATATGATAAAATATATTTAGGATTTAAAAATTAGTTAAAATTATATTTTTAAATTAATATAAATAAAAATATATTTTAATGTTCATATATCATTTAAGATAATATTAAATTATTAGAGAGTTTATATTTAAGAGTATCTCCAAACGTGACATTTTTATTCTATTGGGTAAGCTCCCGCAAATTGCTCAACAAATAATAAAGAATGACCAAATAAAAGTCAAGTCTTCCTCTTAAGGACACAGATTAATTTCCTTTCCTCTCATCACATAGCAATAACAGAAATTAGGGCTAGACTAAGATGCAGAAATTAGGGCTAGACTAAGATGCAGAAATTGGGGGAAGCAGCGGAGAAGATGGCGATTGATGCTGCAGAGCCTTTGGTTGCTGAGCATTTGCGTCCACGCTTAAGCAAAGCAATGAGTGCGGTCATGAACTTCCCAAAAGATGTTGCAGACATGAAAAACAAACTCGATGAGATTAAAGCCATCATTCACATTGAAGATAAGATGGCAGCAGCTGAAGAAGGCAACTCGCGTGATGGAACCAAGGCAAAGCTGAAGCAGCTCATGGAAACATATTTTCGCATGGAAGATATCGTTGATGAATACACCATCAATGAGGAAAGGAAACTTCGTGATGATCCTAGATGTTTAGCTTTACCTTGCAAGGCTGTTGACTTCGTCCAAACCTTGACCTCTCGTTTTAAATTTGCTTACATGAACGAGGGTGTTAAATCAGAAGCTGATGCAATGAAGGACCAGAATGAAAGTGAGGTTGGAGGAAGCCAAAACCCCATGTTCCATAACCTTCGAATGGCTCCTCGGTATAATAAAGAAGGTGATGTTGTTGGCTTTGACTACCATAAAGAAAAACTGGAAACATGGTTGATAGAGGGGCGGAAAGAGCGCACTGTAATCTCTGTGGTCGGAATGGGTGGAGTTGGAAAAACCACTCTTGCCTACCAGGTTTTCTACAAACCAGAGGTCCATAAACACTTTGATATCCATTTATGGTTCACAGTGTCTCAATCCTTCACCGAAGACGGATTGTTGAAGGAAATGCTGAAGAAGTTGATGATGGATCCTCCTCAAATTGATACGTTGAAGGATCAAACGTCGTTGATAGATGAAGTGAGGAACCGCTTGCGCTACAAGAGGTATGTTGTCGTGTTTGATGACGTGTGGAATCGATACTTCTGGCCACTGATGGAGTTTGCTTTAATTGATAATGAAAATGGAAGTAGGATATTAATCACAAGCAGGAGCCATATGGTTGCAGCGTATTGTAGGGCATCTAGTCTTGTTCGAATGCTCGAGTTGAAACCTTTAGATGACACCAAATCTTTTGAGTTGTTTTGTAAAAAGGCGTTTCGATATGACTTGGATATTGATAGACAATGTCCAACCGATCTTAACGTCATATCATCTGAAATTGTTAAAAAGTGTGAAGGTTTACCACTGGTAATTGTGGCCATTGGTGGCCTTTTATCTCGTACACCTAGATCTGAATGGCAAACATTTAATGAGAATCTAAGTTCAGAATTAGGAAGGGATCAATATTTAACTCCTGTGACAAAAAATTTCGGTTTCAGTTATCATCATTTGTGCTACAATCTCAAACAATGCTTATTGTATTTTGGAAATTATCCAGAAGATTATGAAGTTGAAAGTGAGAGATTAATTCGACAATGGATAGCTGAGGGGTTTGTTGAATATGATGCGACCAGAACTCCAGAGGAAGTTGCAGAACAATATTTAAATGAGTTGATCCATAGAAGTTTGGTTCAAGTATCTTCCTTAACTAGTGGTGGCAAAAGTAAAAGTTGTCGTGTTCATGACTTGGTTCGAGAAATGATACTTGGAAAAATTAAAGATTTAGGTTTTTCCCATTTTGCTCTGGATAACTTGTCAGGAGTTGAGATGGTTCGTCGCATAACAATAGCATCTGGTTCCAACAATTGGATGGAAAGTGGTAAAAGCTCAAAGATTCGATCACTGCATGTTTTTACAGACGAAAAATTACCAGAATCCTTTGTGAGTAGTATCCCTATGAAGTACAGGCTACTAAGGGTACTTGATTTCGAAGAGACTTCATTGTTTAATTATGTTCCAGAAAATTTGGGGGATTTATTCCTTTTGAGGTACCTAAGCTTCAAAAACACAAAGCTAGCCAATCTTCCACGATCAATTGGTATGCTCCAGAACCTAGAGACCTTGGATCTAAGGAAAACTATGGTGCGCAAGATGCCAAGAGAGATTAACAAGCTTAAAAATTTAAGACACCTTCTAGCTTATGATAGGTCTAAAGGGGTTGGATATGGGCTTCAAATGGAGAATAGCATTGGAGACCTAGAATCTCTACAAACAGTACGTGAAGTAGAAACAAATCATGGTGGAGAAGAAGTATTAACAGAGTTGGAAAAACTTACAAAAGTGAGGGTTCTTGGCTTGACTAATGTTCAGCAAGGATTCAGAAATGTTCTATGCTCCTTGATAATCAAGATGCAACACATGGAGAAGCTATACATTGCTACAATAGATGAACATGAAGTCATTGATTTGGATTTTATTGTACCTGAGCTTGTACTTCAGAATAGTCGTCTACAGAAGGTTCGTCTTGTAGGGAGGTTACACAAGTTCCCAAAATGGGTTGCCAAGCACCAAAATCTTGTTACGTTGTCCTTGTCACACTCCAAGTTAACTGATGATCCATTGGGACTACTTAAAGATCTACCAAAATTGTTGTGCCTCAGTATCCTCTACTGTGCATATGAAGGGAGTTGTTTGCATTTTCCAAAAGGGGGGTTTCCAAAACTAGAACAAATAATACTCAGACACTTGTATAAGTTGAATTCCATCAGTATAGAAAATGGAGCATTGCTTTCTCTCGAAAAGTTCAAGTTGGTTAATATCTCCCAACTGACGGAGGTGCCTTTTGGTGTCTGCAGTTTACCAAAGCTTGAGGTTTTCCATGCTATTAATATGTCAACTGATTTTCAAGACAACTTTCATAGCAACCAAGGACAACGTGGTCTATGGATAATAGAGCAGGTACCGGTTGTAAGTATTGTCGATCGATCTTGGCATGAATAAAAGTCGAACTTCTAAATCATAGGTGTGTTTTTATTTTTGCGCTTAATATAACTTATCGTCTACTGTTTAGCTTGCAAAGTATAAATCTTATTTGATTCCTAAAGTAATTTCTATACTTTTGCTCCTCAGCCCTTTCTTTAATTTGGTGTATATGCATGTTTTTTGTTCACCCTGCATGTTGCTTTTCATCATTACTCATCATATATGTGCTTTTGAATTGGTAGGCCGTGGGATTTAAGTGTCATGGACTTCT
>PYAF01000235.1:124011-207830 GCA_007407185.1 Glycine tomentella
TAAAAAATTAATTAACCTTGTTAAATTGTGTTATTCCCAACTAAAAAATAACTTTTTTCCTAAATTATTCCTTATTGAAATTTGATATAAAAGATAAAAAAAAATCTTTGACCTTTATTAAATGAAGCATATTTTAAGAATAATCTTATTAAATAAGGCTTTGTTAATTAAAATTTGTTTATATTTGAAATTAAAAAAAATAAGAGATTTTTGTTGTTTATAGAATGGAGTATTAGCTTAAAATGACATTGATTCAAATGTAATATTGTTTATAGAATGGAGTATTAGCTTATAATTCTTATATTTCTTTAAATACGTGATATTATTATATTATAGTTTAAGGATCAGTTATAATATTTAGCTATAAATATTATAAGAATCATTTCTCTTTAAAAAAATATCACTAAGAAATTTGACTTAATTATACTGTCACTAAAAGCTTAAAAGCTAAAAAACTGAAGGTATTCATCCATTATGAAAGGCATATATCCTTAATTGTAATTTAAGGTGTATGGTTCATTTGGGTTCGTAGGTAAAAGTTATCGACCTATAGCAACAGTTTCTAGCTGACAAAAATATTAGTATCGGTGATGCATTGGCACATTTGTATAATAATTTTAAATTATTAGTTAGCTAAATCATAAAAGCTTATTTAGGATTGTTTATTAATAAAGGGAAGTGATTGGTAATCTTATCTTGATTATAGTATATACAAGAGGAGTTGATTATTAGATCTTATCAATAATTATGATTAGTTTATCTAAAAGGAAAAAAAATAACACTTTTGAACCAATGATTACCTTGGAAAACTAAAGCAAGTATTACACCTTGAGAATATGACCATGATGCAAAAGCAGCAATGAAGAACACTATTATTATTTTTTGATTGATCATCCATGTACAAGCCCTCCCCAACAAGCAAAGCTAAACAAGAAAATGGATTATAGGAATAATTGGGGTATTTCATAATACATTAAAATTTGCTATTCACAAATTAAGACTTGAAAAAAGAATAAAGGAATTAATTTACAGTTATCTGGATGGAGAAAAAAAAAACGTATGTTGCTTATCCTAAATGGGGTGAAAGTGAACTTGTCTAAATAACTGTCCAATCACTTTCATGATAGAGAGGTTGCTCAGCAGGGTATAGGTTTCCATGCTTAGGTGGCTTCTTTGAAAATAATGATGACTTGCTGTCAAAGAAACTCGAGAAAGAATGTCGAATCTGCTTTTGTTCATCGTTTACCTCGTTTTTACTCACCGGCCTTGTCAACAGTTTATCTTTGCCACCAAAGATATGGCCAAGTCTCTTAAACCGGTGCTTTGGCTCACCAGTAGAAAACCGGCGCTTTGATTCATCAGTAGTCATAGTTGATTCTTCCACGTGCTTCATCTTCAATGCCTCATCTGGATTCAGCAACATTTTCTCCACTGTTTCATACATCTACAGAGAGACATGACCATTATTTTTTTTTCTTGGATAGAAGTAATTATTAAATAGTTACAAATGAAACTATCAAGACCCCACCACTAATTATAATTATAGTCGGTCTACATTCCAAAGTAACTATTTTTTTCATCCTCATGTGGACACAGGCTGCGTTAATTAAGTAGCAGAATGAATTCAAACACTAAAAGGGGCAAATTTAATATTTCCAGAAGGTAGGACTGGTTAAAGTAAAAGGTACAAAGTGTCACAAAATTTGTTCAGTTCTGTGTTTCCCTTTATATAGTTAATGGCTTCTTCAAATAGATGGATGAAGCAATAATACTGCAGTTGACTCCACTGGTTAAATTTTGACCATTTACTTAAAGGAGCAAATTTTCAGCACTCCTCAACATCAACATTACCTTTAACTCAAACTAATTAAGATCGATGATAAATGAATCCAAATATAGATACGAGAAGGTTGAAAAAAAAGCAGCAAAAAATTTTCAGCACTCCTAAGTACCAATTTTCTAACTTCAGAAAATTTATTTATTTTCATTCTAAAAGAAATTAAAACAGCAAAAAATTAACCAAGCAACTCAAGTGTCAGTTTATAGTGTGAGGTGTATGTACTACAGAAGGACTGTAAAAATTTTCTTCCTTAAGGTGAGAATCAATGCTAGAGACGTTTCAAAAGGATATCGGGAGCTATATATAACTTCATAAAGTCACTTTAGTTTTATTGTATTGGTACCCACCTGAACAAGTTCATTGATTTTCTCATTGAATCTGTCACTCTGACAAGTGGTAACTATGTACTCCTTGCAATCATTGAACAACTTTGAGAGATCAAGGTCGCCATACAGCATAGTTTCAGCAATTGCAAATCCTAAACTGAGCTGTATAATTAAGACCGGAAATTATGATTAGAAAGGCGAGAGAATGGTACAATCATTGATCAATTATTATTCACACTCATCTACCATTGAAATCTAGTCACAAACTCGAGCTGAAATTCTATCAATAAACTATAAATAATTGTATGATCATAAATAATTTCTCGGTTAATCAATTTGCTAACATACTACATAATTTAAATAAAAAAAAAATCAAATGATTACAAGTTAAGAGCAATTATAATTATAACAGAAATTGATTATAAAGATAAGAGGAAATGGTTTAATCTACATACAACTCAAATGGGCACATACAAGTTCACGATAAGAAGCGATTCTTACTTTAATCCGCAACCATGTTCTATTAAATGTTTGTCCATTTTTTTCTTGATTGGGAGAAAGGATAGCGATATTTAACATTGAATAATCAACAGTAAATTGACTCCAGTGGAGACTATATCTTCTTCGATTGACAGAAGGTCCGATGGTATTATTCTAATGTGAGATAGATTAACATCCACAGCATAGCAATACAATAAGAGGAATAGTGGAATACTCCTTTTCATCCTTTACATGTATATTATATTTGAGGCAGATATGTATGTTTCAAAGGTATGCTTTGCTTGTTTTTCTTTTTTCCTTTTTAAACCGACAAAGTAGACTATTTTTGTATTTATAATAACAAATGTGTTATGCATTGGAAACTTTTCAAAAAATAATATTGATGACAAATACTAGTTATGGTGGGTATTTTTGTCACAGAATAAGAGCACTAGTAGCCGATCAGAATTACTATCAAAATACATAACGTGCTTCTTATGTCCTCAAATAACATAATAAACTGGCCATGAATCCATGATATCAGTACTACAAAAGATAATTGAGAAGATGAAAACCAAAGCAACCTATGTGAGATAAAAAGAAGGGAGGGTGAGAGAGAACTTACCAGAGAAACAAACAGCTGTCCAAAAAGCTCTGAAGGCTGGATGTCCTCAAATGCATCTAGAATGTCCTCCCTGCAAATGAATGTAAAATGCAATTCAAGTGAGATGGCTTTAAGGGTAAAATCCAAGTTCACAAAAATGGTTATTTACACCTACACTGCCAAATCCTCATCATAGAGAGGTGCCTGTTTAACAGCTGGAACTGGTTTAGATGTTTCCCACAATTCACGCCACAAATTACCTACCAATATGTAATGGAGAATTCAGCGAAGTTCCCTTATATGATATCAAAAACACATAATGTGGCAAGTGGCCATAACAATGCCATGTTTCTTCCAAAATATGCATCATAATTCAACTGAGATAACAGTCAAGATTCATTTATCTGGACATGTTTTACCAGATATATGATATTCAATACAGGCATTATATATCTTATTAAATGCTATAAAGATTGAGACGAAACATGTCTACACTTTCAACTTAATGGCTTGCCCAAGAAAATTAGGAATATAAAACCTGAAGACCTATACAAAGTGCAAACGTCAATTGATTGACAATGAGATTACGAATTCAATAAATATTCTAATCCTACCATTTCACACTTAAACCATACTCAGCCTTCAATTCAGTGAATTTACACAAAAGTTCAGCAGGAACACATTAATGATTAACCACCCATGGTCAATAAAACATCAAACATCTTAGGCTATGGCCCAAAAGCAATCTAACAAGTGCTTTCTATACTAAATTCAAGGTTTATAAACCAATCTATCATTCATGATTCAACAATAATTTAAAAATAAGCCAGAGTACACTTTATGGATAACATGGGGATGCATATGATTTAGATCATTGACCATATCCAAACAAAGAAACTTTGAGAAATAATTTGGGATGATCCAGGAAAAGAAACAAAGGGTTAAAGAAATAATGCATGAAAATAAATGAACTTAAACAGACAAATTGTCACAATCCAAATAAATCTAATAATGAGAGTATAAAAAGCATCAAACAACTTTTTTAAAATTTTAAAAAATGGGACAAACACTATGTAACAGTTTTTTTATACATCAGGCAATGAAGACAAAAGGAAGTTCAAGAGAAAATAGTGAACCAAAGAAAACAAATAGAATTTCATAGCCCTAGAGTACTTGAAGAAAACATGGAGAAATAGAATTCCTTTTCCATTTAGATAAGGAGCATTATAAAAGAGTTCAAAAGAGACATAACCACATGTCAGTTGTATTCACAAATTCTCAACAGTATCTTGTGATGATATATAATACATATACTTAATTATAGATCCTTATATATGAGAGAGATTAGATTTTTTTTCTTTTAATACTCTCTTTCACTAGGGTTTTTAAAACCACAAAATTTCCCTCACTAGCCTGCATTAAACAATTTCTGCCATATATAATGTGGATTTCATGCTTTCCTTCCACACACCTCAGCAAACTACAACCTTTTTTACAATCCAAGTTAATAAACATTTAAATGTTTGTCATTGTTAAAATATAGCAAAAGTTGTCACAACTGGTTATGAGATACAGGGAATAAATTATTCTTTTCAAGCGAAAATAAACTGTAGTTTCATCATATGCAAATGACCAGTTAATATAGATATTGACCACATATTGCATTGGATTAATCAATGACCATGGGCAAGAGATTAGTACACCTGCCTTCTTTTTGCATTCGCAAACTTAGTTGACCTCTGGTAGACATTGACTCCCCACCATAAAAAGAATCTCTATCGTCAGTACTTCCCTCACTTTCACTCCAATCAGGAGGAGAGTACCATCTCACAAAATCTTCCAAAATGCAACCAGGATTTGCAGCCTAAATCATGAGGTAAAACAGAACTAACTTAGATAGAGCATCACTACATTAGATGCATTCCAAAAGAATTAAGAATATCAGTAAGAAAAGTTCTCTTCAAGGGAAAATCTGACCTTGAAAGCCTGCATATCAGAGAGGAGTTGAGAGCATCCAGCACCAACACTGGGCATACAAGGTAAAGAAAACTATCATGAAATGCCTACCCAATAGTAACTATAAGTCTAGAACCTATAAGATCATAGATGCAGATATGCAGTGAAATGAAGCTGTCATTTGTGTACCAGACACATGAGATACAAATACATAGTCATCAATATATTGCAAAAATAAAATTTAGTGAATATACAACTAGTCCATCAGCTCAAAATCTAGAAATTGAAGAGGGGCAAAAAAAAAAGATCAAATTGGACATCACTGATAAGTGCATGTTAGGAAAAGATTCATTTTGGGGAAATATTTGCCTTTTTTTCAAAAGCTCTCATAGAAAGCTCACTACAAAAAGCAATTATATCTCAAATAGTTTACATACCTCCCTGTCCGCAGCACAAACTCCTCTGTCTCTTTGATCAGATCTTCTGTAAGCAAGGGTCCCTCCTACATGAAATTGCCACAGACATGACACATCAAGCACTGAAGCAAGTTCAAATAAGTAATTGTATAATACAAATAGCTATCAAACCTGGGTGACAGGAGAGTATGCAGGCTCGCCAGTCTCCAGTAATGTCAGATCTCCAGATGGGCAATCAGCACCAAGTCGGAGAACAAGCTCTCCAGTTCTTAATCTTGCATATAATAAAGGGCCTGTAGGAATTTTGCCCCTGTAGTTTGCTGATTCTAATATATTTGAATTGGCTTCCATCACCATAGTGTCCAGAGATTCAGTGGCAACAATATGGCGCTTTTTCCGAGAGATGCAACAATTAATTACTTGAAATTGTTGATACAGAAGACATGACTTCAGGTCTGGAATGTCATCTGGGGGGATTCCAGGCAAATGTTTTTCTTCGGACCAATGTTTTCTCAGCTGTATAAGCAAAAAAAATTCAAAGCACACTCATTTAGCTTCAGGTAATAATTAAGAAAGTAATGCATTGACATTACTGTATCCTACTTTAGTTCAGGTTACAAATTCTAGAACAGAAATTCATGTAGGATCTTTCCATGAACGAGTAGATGTAAAATATAAACTTAGGTAAACAACTTGACAATTCAGAGGTTTTGTAGAACTCTAAAAGTGCCCAATAATACAGCATATGAGTAGTTTACAGATTTTATTTTCTTTTTTGGTTCTTTTTAATTATTTGCAAAAGGGAAATGAAGGGAGTAGGAGGAAGGAGACTGATTATACCAAAGTCAAAAATCAGATGATAACAAGGGGAAAAAAACCTTCCCCAAAAAAATTATAAAAAAAGGCCCAAACTTCCAAAAATAAAATTAAACAAGATCAAAACAAAGAGAAAACTATTTTTCTCTTTCACAATATGGCATCATGTCAGTTTGTATATTTATAGTGGTCAAAATCATACCAAAAAATTGGATAAAAATATTAAATAGATTAAGATAGTACAATCCATCAACAGCATCATCCATCTAACTAACAGTTAAATGAGCTAAAGACAATAACTTATATTTTGTGGGAACTGAAAAATGACCTAGAGATTAAATGAAATCTAAAATGCTAGGTTCTTAATAAAAATATTAAATAATATTAAAACTAGAAATTCTTATTGAGTTAAACATACTTCATCAACAACCCTGGACCAAAAAAGAGACATTTCTCGAAGCGTCTTGAAGTTTCCGATTACTTCAGCTAGCTTAACAACTAGGCTTTCAGGAGGTGCACCATGAATATCTCTTGGCAAAGATGATATGAAAGTTTCCTCTGGATCAGAGTTGATCTTCCTTCTAAGGAACTCTCCCTCTGCAAATATCTTGCAAAGATTACAAAGGATGTGGAAGATCATCATAGAATAAAGTGCCCAAAAAGTATAAACATAAAGAGGTTCATTGATGTAATTATATCATCAGCAAGCCGCCTAAATTTCATATACCTTGATAAAACAATGAATTAATCAAATACACAACTTTCTCATCACTACTAAACTCAGAGGTGAGTTTGTCCTCCTTTTCACGCAACACTAAAGCCTTCACTGAAGAGAGACTTAAGCCTGCCTTCTCCCTGGCAGGTGACGAACCTCTTGATGAAGCTACAGAATCTTTCATCGAGTTTGTTTGCCTTCCAGACCTGGTCAAAAAGCCAAAAAAATTTAATAGGCTAGTTGTATTGTTATTCATTAAGCTGAAAATCATTCTGAATAACAAGAACAAGACACTCAAATATTTACACTACTCTTGCTTTAGTCATTATGAAGAAAATTTGAACAGCTATTACTGTTGGGTTGAAAAAAAATGCACTAACCAATTGAGAGTAAGAAATAGACCTTTCAGTTGCGAGAATTTGGTTAACAGAATCTTGCCTTATTTAAAAAGAATCTTTAAGAAATTCATGGAATTGACAGGAAAAAAGGAGAGGACAACTTACTCAATAGCTATAGCCAACTGCTTCAGGACAGATGATGGAGGAATGGGGTATTTGGTCGCAGCAGTTAAGCCTTCAACCGAGGGAATTGCTTCTGAAGCCTGAATTAATATTTTATATCACACATCATTAAATAAATCAATTTGTGTATTTGAATCCAAAAAAACGCTCAATTTACTGGAAAGAGTTCTTGGGCAGTTAACCATGAGATTATTAAGCATGCAGTATTAACTCATCACAAGCATACCATACACGCATCAAATATTTTTCTAGCTTATGAGTAATGAAAGTGCACGTTCTGAAAGACACTGTTGAAAACAATGCTCATGGCTGACACTTGGCAATCATAATCAAAATTTCTAATATATTCGAAAAACTACCTGATTTAGAAACTTTCAATTGGAAGATAAAATCATTGAATTAAAATGTTCCAGATCTTTTTACCTTGGCATCAAGATCATTTTTCACATTGAGGATGTACATATTTTCATCATAAAATGGAGCAGAACCCATGTTTACATCACCAACTTTATCTGTTACTTCGACTTCCTTTCTCCCTTTTCGCATGTTGTTTATTCTATCTTGCCAGTCCTGCTTTGTTCCTATATGTGGAGGTCTCCACTTTATATGCTTCAGTTCATTAAGAAACTGAAACATCCCATTACAAAAATAAAATAAAATCAATTTTGCCTAATAAGTACCCAGACATAACACAAACAAATAAGTGATCTTATGCTAATCATCTTTAGACTAAGAGACATTTTGGACTATGAGCACCTGTCTGGCTCAAAACAAAACAAAATTTACTTTTCTCAATAATTATAATAATGTCGCCTTATTTTAACTTTATTTCCTGTATTCAAAATTTTGTATAAGAAATGAGTAAACTGTTTTTTTATTAGTGATGAGTAAACAACTTTTCCCTAAGGAAAGTAACATCAGCACCACAGACAGAAGGGAATATATCAGTACGACATTCCCATAATTCCAAACCGTAAACACAAATTAGATTCAAATAGCTAAAATTAAATTCAACATCTATTTGTTTTTTCAATAATTCCAAGCAAATGAATGCATCCACAAACCTTTTGACTCATTCTCACTCCGAGCACGCACGCACGCGCACGAGCACACGCGCGCGCACACACACACACACACACTCCAAGCAAATGAATGCATCTACAAACCTTTGACTCATTCTCACTCCGAGCATATTCATCGCCCCGCTGCCTCCCAAACTCGTCGTGAAATTGCTTATCAGAATCTTCACCGATCAAAAAACCGCGTCAATGCTAATTCCCCAAAAATTCAATAATAAAAAAATCGAAAATTCCGAAACAGAACAGGAATAAAAGGAACGAAGAGCATTCATTTCCACGCCACTAGAACGAGAACGAGAACGAGAGACAAAAGAAGGGAAAAACACGCAATTACTATTACTCACCTAGATCGATTTTGAAGTCCATGAGAGCACGCTCCGCTTTCGCGGCTGCGGAATGGAACGCAGTTCGGGCTTTGGACACGAAGGAACTCGCGTGAGCCTCCATTTCCTGCACCGGGGGTGCGCACGTTAAGGTACAACAACACAACAACACAAAACACTATTTTTCTTCTTCTCAGCTAACACAAGAAGAAGAAGAAGAAGATGGTGATGCATAGATAGATAGATTATATAGAGAGAAAGTGTGTGCAAGTATTTGTAGTGCGAAAGAAACAGAACAAGTCCATCTCCAATATACAAGAATAAGAAGAAATGACCAGGTAGATGCTGATGCTGATGCTGCTTCAAAACTTCACCTTTTTTTTTATGGTGGAAAATAAAATCAAAATGGTCAATGAATTTAATTACAATCAATTTATAATATACATTTTTTTCTCTATATATCATTGAATTATAACTACTTATATAAGTTAAGTTTATTAGTTTTATAATTTCATTATTTTAATAAAACATATTAAGTAAATTTAATTAATTAAAATTATAAAAAAATACAAAATAAATTCATATACTTTGATGGAAAATATATTATTAAATAATTAAAAATCATACTGAATATAATTTTCAAGATAATAATTATTATAAAAATCAATATAATCAACATTCATAGTAATTTATAATTGAATAAAAATATAAAAATTCTTTATAGTTTCCATGTATTTAAATCAAACTCATGAATTTATTTTTCTTCCAAAACACTTCTTTGCTTTTGAATGAGTTATAATTATTTTATAATCTTTAAGGATTTCATGTAATTATATTTACAAAATGATGTAAAATTAAATTATAAAATAAAAAAGTCTCATGTTTTTTTACTGTTTTCATTTCTTTATAAATTTTATATGCTATTCTTATTTTTATAAGTTAAAAGTAAAGCTCATGAATAATGAGTAATACTAGTATAATATATTTTACTTTATAGGTCCGGATCTGCACACCAAAAAGTCTCAGACTTTTACTTGCCTAATATTCTATTATAATTACAATTATAATAAAGTGATCAACGGATAAACTAGCATTTGTACCGGGCCCATAGAGAAACAAAACATTAAATCATAAATGTAGGATATAATAAATGACATACATTCGAGCAAAAATATCATACCTTCTTATTTTTTTGTAACATAACCGGGGTCTATTTATGCTTTTTTAAGATTTTTTTTTTAGAAACAATAGGGAAACAAAAGCAGTTTATAATTGTTACTGAGTTGTTGATAATGTTATAAATTTGTACTGCTATTGGTTTTATAATGTTTCCATTGGTGCAAAAATTTTCTAATGAATAATTGAATATATCACCTACCTAAAGGTTATGTAAATATTATAAAATTTTATGTAAATATTTAGAGCAAGAAAAGAAGCAATAGATTTTGTTGAAGTGGATTTATTAATTTACAAGATTTCAGTCCATGATTCTTAGATCATTTTTTGCAATATTTATAATAATTTTTAATTAATTTTTTACTAAGCTTATCATAGACTAAAACCATAAAGTGGTGCTTTTACTGTGTGTCCGGTATCTGGCAAAAGATATATTTTTTTTCTTTCAAATTTTCTACTTGCTAGCTATAAATTATGTCGATTAAAATAGTGATTAATTAAATGTTTACAATTTGTGTAACTTGTCAACATCGTGGTCAGTGACATTTAAATTTAAATAAGTTACAATATGTTGGGAAGAAACTGTATGAGCCTATGGTTATGGAGCCTTCAACCAATGGAATCAATCAATGACTTTGTCTTAATTGAACAAGTTTTTTAACCATGACTTAATTGAACAAGTTTAATTTTAGTGTATTATTATTATAAAAAATATTATTATACAATAATGCATCATTAGAGGAATAGAGTATGCCGGTAAATTTACAGTTAAAAAAAATTGACGGATAATTAATAAAATATATCAATCATGAAATTGATTCAAGTGATAATGAATTTGAATATTTTAAGCAAAGTTTCAGTGTGAATAATGAAAATAAATTATTAGAAATAAAAACCTCATTAACAGTGGTTATGATGATGAAAATTAAAAGAAGAAACTCGAGTGGTCCATCGAATCTTATTGGAACTAATGCAAAACAAATAATAGACCTTAGGTCAATTTAAATAGCACAATTCACATGAGTCAAAAAGATTAGACAAATATCCATGTGAAGTAAATTGGTCAAAATTGACTTTATTGAATCCAACGGTGGTAATGTTATTTATTGTTATTGTGAAAGGAAGGGTGTGATTCAAACTTTAAAAGCAGCTAAGAACCCAAGGAATCTATTATACAAATGCTCATTGCCAAAGGCTGTCGAATGTTTGTTTGAATGTGTATGGTTACGTCTCCTTTTTTGCATTTTTGTACCAGTTGGTAAATCATATAAATGATTTTACCAAATTGTTGTAATTGTGTTTTTCATAAAAACAAATTTTGATATAAATGAAGTAGAATGAAACTAATTGGCAACTCAATCACTGAACATTTCTTACTAATTATCAAAATGGTTCATATTTTTTTATACCTAATATTAAAATAGTCCTTAAACATTATAATTTAATAACAAAATAGTCCATAACATAAATAATAAAAGATTCATCACAAAATCTAAGTAACTTTCATCATTATTCACAAAAAAATATCACATTCTTCTTTAACATCATCATTATTTCTATCATAATCCTCCTCAACATCAGCAAACAAATTAATTATTATATCTACTACTAGTGCATCCCCTTCTTCAACAATAAGACCAACATAATCAAGTAGAATATCAAAGGATGCACATGCTTGGGAAACTTTTAGCAACTCATGTAGTCATGTTTAGACATATCTTTATATGATAAAGAAATCATTATAATAAAAAGAAATAAAAAAAGGTTATAAATATATATTTTAAACAAAATGAAGTATACGTCGAACACCAATAAATAGGTTTTTCACCATGAATGATTGTATTTCATTTGTAAATGATAACCAAAAATGTATTGTCATTAGAGATCATCTTATTTGTCTTTTGCCTTGTAAAATGCCAGAAGACAATATGTTAGTATGTTAGTGACAACTCAAGTTGTGTCTTGTCAACAATTACATATCACATGTGCACTCAAGTTAATTCAAAGGTTAAAAGTAACTATATGACTAAATTGTTGCAACATTTGCATATTTTGATACTAAATTGGTGATTTCAATCTCTTGAGATAAAATTATTTGTATCTTTCATGAATCAAATAAATTTATTATCTATGATGATGAATGATATCTCCCCCATCTTAAATATAAACAACAAAAAACTATTATATTTCAATCTCAAATATAAGAAAAACTCAATTACAAGTGACTTATTTAATAAAATTATCTCCAAAATATCTTTTATTAAATAAGATTTTTTTATACTTAATATTAAGTCTCAATGAATAATGATTTAAAAAATATTCAATTTTAAATCAAGACTCACACTTTTAATCAAGATAACTAATTATTACTTTTTCGAATATGATAACTAATTACTAATTAGTGTGAATATATATATTCTTTTTATAATTGAGATTGTAGAGAATAATATATAATTTTTTTACATCATGCATATATAAATTAGTTTATTATATTTTATTAAATACTTAAAAGCTGCTGAAATATTCTGAATATAAATAAAATCACCTCACAAAGTTACCAGTGCAAAAGAAAATTGAAGTCATTGAAGGTTAGATCCCAGAAGTCAAAGAAAGGGGCTTGCCAATTATTCCGAGGTTTGCCACGTGGCAAAATCCGATTGGCTAAAGCGTCGTGGCTGTACAGGGGGTTTCTGGTACCCAGCTGAGACTGCACAAGAACATTTTCGGTGCAAGTTTCAACTTTTTTCGGTTAGGAATTTGCTTTGAACGGAACAAGAATCCAATAGAAATGAAAAAGATGTGGGTTTCGGATCATAGGTTGTTTCTTCTCTGCATTCTTTGTGGCCTCTGTTTTTCTCTGCAGTTCACAACGGTATCTTTCAATTTCACCTGCTTCACACACTGACCATGTCATTATAAAAAAAACAAACAAACATTATTTTATGTATTTTTTTCAATTTTCTCAAATTATTGAAAATACCCATTTTTTTCTAGTAAGGATTTTACTGAATTCAATCATGGGCTGTTTGGATTGTGTGAATTTGGATTTTGATTATTTTTGGCATAGAGTGGAAATCCAAGTATTTGAGGATCTTTGGTTCATTGTCTGCACAAATCAGTAGGTTATTGGGTGATTTTTCTACTTGAGGAATGAGAATTGGGAATTGCATGCTGTATCTCTTGTTCTCATTATGTGGTTACCTCCTTTTTCTTCCCTGAAAGTTTCATTTTGTTGCCATGGGCTGTTATGTTTGCTTGAATTTGGATTGCCATAGAATTGAGTTGTGAATGTGTTAGGACTTGGTTCATTTTCTGGAGCAATCAATAGCTTAATTTGTGAATTTTTCTACTTTAGAAATATGAGAAGAGAAGTTCTTATTATCTAGCTACCTCCTTTTTGGATGTTAATCTTGATCTGTATGATTTTTCAATGAAAAACCACAGAGCTAGTAACTCTTTAAATTAGTTTTGTGTGCATTTTTTTTTTTTAATTATCTTCAGTACAAGGTTAGGTCCTTGCTTTGTTTGTTTTTGGTTCGAAACTTCTGCCCTATTTTTTATTTTTATTTTTTTTTTTAATTTTCATGACAGTATAAAATTAAACCTTCAGTTGTTTATTTGTTACAGGGTCATGCAGGTTCAAATGCTGGAAGGTGAGTGAATTTTAATGTTTGATTGGAAGTATTTTGAACTAGGAGAACATTTTTAGTTTGCATTTTAGAGTTAATTGCTTCACTTCTTGTGTTATCCAATTGTTAGTAAGAGCGAGGAAATAAATAACTTAAAATGGAGTTTGACACTGTGACTTGTACATGATAAACTCCTATCATTTGTTTCATGTGAGCAATTGATATGCTTTGTTTATTTGTTTCCTTCTTTTACTTTCTTTTAGCCTATGTTTTCTTCCTTTTGTGCTCTTTGTTCCAGGAATTGATGTGGCTAATATATAATGTCAATGTTCAGAACTTTGAATCAGGAGGGTGGTAATCATCAAATACATTGCTCTAGAGAAAGAAGTAGAACAGCTTGGAAGATCATTCAAGAGGTATTAGAATATATCCAGGCAAATAACTCTCTCAATGATATTAGTGTGCATTCTCTTGATATATGATTTTTTCTGCAGTATTTGATGCCATTTGTGGAGAAAGAAAAATACAACATCTCAAAAAGGTGTATGCTTCACCCTGACAATGACATATACAGAGATCAGGAGCAACATAAGTCTCATATAGATATAAACGAATGGCAGTGCGGGTACTGTAAGAAAAGTTTCTATGAAGAGAAACATCTTGATCAGCATTTTGACAACAGGCACTCCAATTTGCTTAATTTGGTATGATGCTTCTTGTTCAATATATTTTTTTTTCAATGGAAAAATGGCTAGTAAATGTAGAGTTATGAATTGTGATAGTGCCAAACTGAAGCTCCATAACCATGACTGCTTACCATTACCTTGAGAAGATACTGCTGGTCAAGTATGCAACATGCTTGTTTCAGACTTGTCTGAGCTCTAGCTGTGGCCATGCCTAACATTTAAGAATATATTTAATTCATGTCCCGGGCAAAATAAAAAAACTGAAACAAGGTTGTGGGTTGGTAGTAAAACAAACTGAAATAGTTCAGCCAAACCTTGAGACCTTACTTTCCCAAAAATAACAACACCTTAGATCCTTGCTTTATCTTTCAAATTTTAAAGCTCATAATTTGAGCTGAGTTTCTTTAAGCTCTACCTCTCTCTGTTTTGCAAGTTATCCCCTCTTGACCTAGAAGCACCACAAAAAATTTAATGTTAGGCACCCCCATTAGTAATTAGTTATTCATTTGTCAGTTATATTAGTGATTTAGTTAGGGCTGGGACTGGGATAATTAGAGATTAGAGAAATAAGGCATGT
Organism: Glycine tomentella; assembly: GCA_007407185.1. Taxonomy (NCBI): domain Eukaryota; kingdom Viridiplantae; phylum Streptophyta; class Magnoliopsida; order Fabales; family Fabaceae; genus Glycine; species Glycine tomentella. The sequence continues at coordinate 139,156 of PYAF01000235.1, forward strand.
TGCCTATAAATAGGAAGAGGGCTTGAAAAGAGGAGTTAGTTGGTTGATCGGTTGGTATTGTGGCTAGGTAGAGTCTTGGATCTCTCCAATATCCAGGGAATTCACTATTCTTTGTATAGTTTCAGTTCTTGGCAGTTGGTACTGTACGCACATTGGCAGTTTCAGTTCTTGGTATTGTGTGGTTGATTTGATTCTTTAACTTCCTTTGCCAAAAATAAATAAAATTTACAGCACTTAATTGATCTGTGATTCTGATAGTAGCTCAAAAGATGAGAATTTTGGTAGCTTTCTCTGCTCAAACTGTGATGCAGTAGCATTAATTACTGAAGTGAGATAGTTGTGTTGAATCCAGAGTGAAAGCCAGTGCTTAGCAGATGTTTGTGGTGCACTGCACTGTGACCATGAAATGAATTCTGGATCTAAAAAATCAAAGTGCAATCCTGCTGCTGCTGCAAAACATAAACATCTATGTGAGGTATGCTTTGGTCTGTGTATTCATTTGCTATATTGCAACCAAATTTGAGGTATGCTTTGGTCTGTCTATTCATTTGCTATATTGCAACCAAATTTATTTTTGTTTCTAATTTTACCTGTTTTTCTTAGAGCTTAGCCGATAGTTGTTTTCCTGTAACTGATGGCCCTGCGGCAAGCCAACTTCATGGTATTTCAATATTTTCTTCATTATTGCAAAATATTGTATACTTTGTATTGTGTATTTATGGTAGTTTGTGAAATTGCTTTCTTATGTTAACAATTGGCAGAATTCTTCTTGCACCAATTCTGTGATGCACACAGCTGCACTGGACGTAGGAAACCTTTCTCCAGAGGGCGCAGGGTAATTCTAACATCTTTAATTGAACTCTTCTTTTTTCGAATCACTTAACTTTGGATGTACTTTATGGGTGCTTGTGATATTTGTCCAACTCTATACATTATCTTGTGGAGAATGTAATTTGAAAAATTGCATGGCTAACAGGAAAGAAAAAAACTAAAAAAACTATGTACCCCATTGCGTAGAGGCTCTCACTATGCAAAGGTAAGGGTGAGAGATATTGTACACAGTCTTGCCCTTGCATATGCAAAGAGGTTGTTTTCAGATTCGAACCCATGACCAACAAGGCACAACTTTACTGCTGTGCCAGGGCTCGCCATCATGGCTAACTGGAAAGAAAATTATCAAAAATCCCATTTACTTGTTGCAAGGGATCTTACTTAGGAAATAGATCTCTCGGTGAAGATAAGACAATAAAGGTCAACATGATATTTGCACCTTTGTGGTGGAATGGTGGAAATATATGTGTGGGATGCAATTCCCTTGATGCCAAGCTGTAGGGTCGAAATTAAGAGAATTTTTTGTTAACTAGTTTCTTGATATGTGCAGAAGAAGACAAATGTGTTCTACATCTTTGTGTCTATTTTGCTTGTGATACTGCTGCTACTATACTATCTCTACATTTACTTATATCAGAGGTATTTACTTCAAAACTTCCCAGTCACAACTCACGACCTTATTTTAGGAATCTTTATAATGGCTCCAATAAGGTTTGGTCTTTTGTATTACAGAGGAATGAAAAGGGAAACTCAAGTGCTGAAGCGCATCTCACAAGCCAGCAGAAAGAAAAAGCCATCTTAATTGATTGTTCTTTCGACTAAGAAGTTCTCAACCTATATTTTCAGAAAGTAAAGGTGTCACTAATGGATAGAGTGTGAAATGCACGTGAAATCAACCTACATTTTTCAGAAAGTAAATGTGTAACTAATGGATACAGTCAGAACTGCACTTGGAATCCAGTTTATGCCATTCTGCTATTTGCAAGTGTATGTTTGAAGGCAGAAAGAGATTGTCAACTTCAAAAATGACTTCCATGTGATCTGCTAGTTTGTAAACCAAATTCTTGTAATCTTTGTGAACAAAAAGGGGGCTGCACGACTGAATCCACCTTAGTTGCCTATTTGCATTTGATTGTGCATGACATCACTAACAAGAGAAATAACATGAACATTTGCAATGTATTCTGTCAATTTCTTTACTGACTTGATCAGGATTTATCATGTTTCTTTTCACATCATCTAGAGTGATTTGTTTTTAATGATTTTTGAGAATTTTCTTCTGAATTTTATGTTAGCATGGTTGTGTGGAGGGAATAAGGCCTCATTTTATCCCTCATATCATAAAAATTAGATAACAAAATCTTAAATGTAGCTGTGAACAAACTTTATCATGAGCTTAGAGTTACTGTACATCTATGCCAATTATTTTTGCAGAAGTGTTGGCTTTGGGGATTGTTTCATAAAGAATCTCATCTTTGACCTTTGCCTTAATTTTATCAAACTCAATATTTTCTGGGAGGGCTAGCCTGTGGTTATATCTACCATAGCTATTGGCAAGCCTGTCTTCGTTGCTGTCTGCTCGACCTTCATGGTTCTCCTCGAGTGCCTTCTCTGCCTTCACCACCAGCTTGTTCTGTTCTACCCATACCTTGACATCATTCTTGTTCATTCCTGGCATGTTGAATCTCATTTTGTAATCTCTCTGGCCTTCCTTTATTGCCCAAGGAATCTTCCCCTTACTGTATTCATCGTCTCCCGCAACTATCAAAGGTGAAGTGCTACCATAAACCAAGGGATCCTCCATCATCCTCTCCATTGTCCATCATTTGCTGCACAGTCCTTGCTACTGGAAACTGGTTCAACAGCACTGTATAAAGAGTCATTATTTGTCAGTTGTCAATGTCACTATAGTTAATGTCTGATGAAGGAATAAAAAGAATTTGTGAAACAGTAATCTTCAATAACCTTTAGGTGAAGCTTGTGGCACCTTCATCTTTGGCTGCACTTGCTGCTTTGACTCCTGCAAACTTGCTTCACCTCCTGCCATGGCCTTTACATTGTTGCAGAAAGTTCTATTCTGAAAGGTAATTTTTTCTTTGTTACAGGGTCATATAGATTCAAATGCTGAAAGGTGATTTTTATCATTGATTAGAAACAATTTTTAATAGAACATCAATTTTAGTTTGCATTTCAGAGTTAACTTCACATCTTGGTGATCCTTCCTGTTATTATTAAGGGTGAGAAAATAAATAAATTAAATAGTGCATCTTTCATTTATGATAATCCCTGTCTTTTGTTTCATGTCAGTAATTGATATGCTTATTTTCATTTATTTCCTTGTTTTACTTTCTTTTGGTCTATGTTTGTGCCTGTCTTGCTTCGTTTTCCAGGAATTGGTGTGGCCTTCATTTATTGCCTATGGACTCTTTACCTTGCTGTATTCATCATCACCGCAATTATGCAAGGTGAATTGTAACTGTAAACCAAGGGATGCTCCACAATCCTTTCCATTGTGTCGATCATTTGTTGCAAAGTCCTTGCTACTAGACACTGGTTCAACAGCTGTGTATAATGAAAGTCAACATTTGTTAGTGTCACTATATTTAGTGTCTGATGAAGGAACGACTAAAAAGAAATGGTGAATCATTACTCTTGATTACCTTTTGGTGAAGCTTCTGTCTCTTTTAATCTTTGGTTGCAATTGCTGATGGTGCTTTGACCTCTGCAAGCTTGCTTCACCTCCAGCCATAGATTTTGCATTGTTGCAGAAAGTTCTGTTCCTTGTTGACAAATGCAGCAAATTGTCATTGGGAAATTTGTTGGTTCTGCTGGAGGAAGTCGAAGTGAAGCCTCATATTTTGGAAGAGTTGAGGCCATTTTTTTTTATTTGACTAAGATACTAGAGGAATGTTGATGTTATGTTAAGGCAAAGAGCATTGAAGCTGACGTTTGTTCTGTTAACGTTTGAAGATAAAATCAATCTGAGTAGCATATTTCAATTATCAAATTATATAATAATAAGGTGCCTAAAATAAAATCACACAAAATCTGTAAGAGTTTAATTTCTATATACTATCAAATTTTACTCTACCAATCAATCAAAAATCACATTAGTAATATAATTAGGATAAAAGTCAATAAATTTATCATATATTAGTTTGTGATTAGATGACAAAATAAAAACTCTTTATACAATCAGTATATACACTATTATTAGTAGATAGTACTATACTTTTTCTAAAATTAAATTAAAATTAAGAGTAAAATAAATAATCTATAAAGATATACAAGATGCCTTCATTTTTACATCACTTGAAAAATTAAATGGTTCAAATATATATTAGAAGACTATATTGAAGCAGCTTTCCTAGTGTATGGTAATTGTTGTTCAACAATTTTCCAAGACGGTTCAGGTTAGAATGCGGGTACCTTGCAGGAGACTATATTGATTTCCATTAATTTTAAACACCGAGAGATTAAAATGATATCCAAAATCTTTATAAGACCTTAATATCTCGGGTATCTAGAAACTTAATCTCTTTTATAGTTAACTTCCTCAGAATTTTTGCATGATAAGGATTGGGACTTGTGGCATAACATTTTTCAGAGAACTCTTGCAAGTTGCAACTAAGTAAAAGGAATGCAATAATAGATCACAGATCCTATTAAATGAATATGCTTAACAAGTTTACATAAACTTGTATAGTGAAAAAAGAAGACTCTGAAATAATTAAAATACAACCTGATCTAAAATGAAACTAAGATCTCTGCAGATATTACAGAACTGCCTTTGCACACAATTATATGATCTCTTCGTCACTCTTTTCTCTAAATGTAGGCTAATTGTATTGATGCACAAAACTCACATTTCATTCAACACAAAGTCTTCAGCTTCAACAAATGTTGCTATCACAGTGTGTTGTTATGTTTGACAACTAACAAAATAGATTTAGGTGATTAACTGAAATCTGCATCATTTCCTTCAATGCGGAACCTGACTAATTCAATATTTTGTCAGTATTTTAATGTAATTCCTCAATAGGGTAAACTTTGTAGTAAGCTTCCTAGATGGTAGAAATAATCCCAAGAATAAATACCAGATTTATGCATGTAATCAAAATGGAGCCTGCACTATCCAATTCAAGAACCTTGCATCACATTTTAGTTAAGAAATTAGACCATGGATTAATTAGAAGAGCCAAATCCCTCAGAGCGAGTCCCACATCGAAAACATGAGTCAAAGTGATCTGACGCATGAGTTATAAAACTGAAGTGTATGACGCTAGGCAACATACTTACCTGGACGGGGTCAATGGATGATCAAGGAGGTCTATGGCCTAGGGAAGTGACTTCCATTGCACATGGGAAGGGTGCTTACCTAAGGTCTGTCCAAGTGACAGAGCCTACGTCATAATTTGTGGTAGTGGGGGCCTGCGTTCGCGCGGCTCCCGAATGATATGGTTTAAACGTTTAGTCCTTATCAATATGTTTTTCATGCGTTCTGTTTGGTTTCGTACTGCGATACTTTTATAATTTGGTGTGCTGTGGGTAATAAAAGAAGATTGCAGTAATTAAAATAAGCCATCAAATAATTAAAATATAATAACTTAATGTTATTAATAATAGGTCAAAATACTGTGAGGAAGGAGATTGAAAAAGTAAAAGATATCAACCAATACAAATTAATTTGTATAAGAAGTAAATAATTCAAAGTAATTAAAATAGGAAAATCAATTGTCAGACATTGGTTTAAATTTAGATTAAAGAATCAATAATAATTAAAGTGTATTATTTAATGAGAAAAAAATGTTACACACTAGTATAAAATAATTTTATATTTTATAATTCTTAAATAATGTATGTAATAAACACAATTAAGTAATAATATAAAAATAGAATGAAAGAATCGTGCATCCCAGGGTCACTATACTAGTATTATATTATTAATTGTTTCAATTGAAGAAATGCTGGGTTTCTTTGTGTTTCTTCAGTGTGGCCTTTTTCTATTTTAGTTGGTTCGTTACTTCCTTATCTTTGGGAAGGAAAAGGGTCTTTTCCTTGGTATGATTTGTATGGAAGTTGTTGCAAGGACTAGTGTGAGACTAAAACTTTTGCTAAGAGACTGGTTTTTGTAGATGAAATTAAACTTACAAGAAAAATTTTCTGTTCTCTCTGGATTCCAACACTTACACATGGAAGCAAGTGAACATGAATATATTGAACCCAGAAAGGTCCCATCTTTCTAGGTAAGCAAGCCGTATATTGACAGCAAGATAAGGAAATTGTTGCCAAATATAAACTCAAGACAAAATCCAAAGAAAATGGGATAAACAGCATGAAATGGATGTGCATATACCAAGGAGAGAAACTGTGACTAACAATATACATTCCAATTTTTTGTTGTTACAAACATAGACACATATATCAGTCCCAAAAGTAACACTCTAGCTTTAGCAGATTTTGCATGATGCCAACAAGTAGATGAATTGCCTTGCCCAACCCTACGATACGACAGTTTCTTGCATCTACTTTTCTTTAAATTTGAAAAGAAAAGGAATCAAAACACCAGCAGAACTCTCATTATGAAGTTGACACCACCCTTAAATTTTTCTATGGAGCCACGCACGAGGGTCAATATATATCCAAAACTTGTGAAAAAAAAAAGATTTTTTTTTCTTCCTTCTAATAGGTAATGAAAACTGATAAAATTGTGTTGTTTTCATTGTCTTTTCTTTCGTCAACGTTAGTGTTATTTAGCAACAATATGGACTCAGGTGCCAGGACTTACATTGTTCCGAAATAACTAGCATGAATTTTAATTCACAACCTGTGTAAAAATTCATATCTGAACACTAAGAAAGACATCCAAGAGATCTTGTTCTTCTATTAGTAGAATTTTAAATAACCCTCTTCCATTCCAGAATCAGTCCTATTCCTATCAGTTCTAATAATCCATGATGATTAGCAAAGTAGGAAGAATCAACAAAGTAGGTTATAGTAACATATCCAAGTAAAATATCAGCGGGAAGATTATAATGTGTTTGAACTTTTATTAGTCTCAGGTTTGAACTTTTAAGTTGCTGATCTAATTTTTTTTAACCCTGTTGCTCTTGGCTAGGATGTTGGGATGATTTGATACCAGTAATGAATTAGTCCCACATTTGTCAGAACTTTGTCAGGCAGCTGAAGCTCCCAGTATAAAACTTGAATACTTACATCGTACAAAGCATACCTTTCTCGGCCTTTTGGCTAAGATCAAGTGTAGTATCTGTTCTTATCAGTTTAATATCTGATATGTGGACCATTGGTTCACACGATATTAAATTAATTTTTTGAGGGAGAGGGTCCATCACAGTAGCTTGCTACTGAGGCTCTCAAGTTTCGCTCTTGTTTTGCACTACTGCAAGGGCCTGGCACATCCCACCCAAATCCAGTTTAACTATTTACGAAAGACCAAAAAGTTTAATTATTTACAAAAGAAGGGAAGCTAAAGGGAAAACCATAGAATACTCAATGCACATCCCTTAATTTCTTTTTCTTTTAGCTATTTAACCGAAATTACAAGCCTTGATGCCAGAGCAGACATATTTGGGTTAAAGAGAAACCAGGTGTAATCTTTTATTCTTATATCCTTTAAACTTTTCACTTATTTGAGAACGCAATTTTTTATGTTCCAAGATTTCTACTTTTTTGTGCTCCAAGATCTTCATTTATTTATACTTTAATAGATTTTAGGTAACATTGTGGTTACCTAGTAAACCAGTATGCAGTAATTCAGACCTAGGTAGCATTTAGTAGACAAGGAACTGTGTAATTTGTATCACTAAAAACCAAACAAGATGCAAAAACGTGTCAAGAACTTTTGCTGCCTAAGAATCATTCCCCTTTTGAATGTTTCTGCAACCACGTTCGGCACAATGAGGGTGGTTTATACTCAAAGATTACTAAGATTCACCGTTGGAATCTGCATAATTATGTAGTGTTAATTTTGCCTCCTTTTGCTATTATGGGTGTGGATTTCATTATGTCCTAAAATTCCTGCTTCAAACTGTCTCCCATATGGTAGACTCATGGGATATAACTGGACTCTGCTTTAATTTCTTGTGTCAATACAAAGACATGTTAAGTTGAATACATATTTTACACAAAACTTTACTAGTCATGACAGTTATTCTTGCAGCTGTTTAGACGAAGCACACTGCACTTTGAGACCATTTTACTGTAACTTTTGAAGTACTCTTGCTCAAAAACATCCCACATTGAAATGATTTGTCAGAGTAACCATGGAGGATGACATAAAATGAGATGTGTGACACATTTCAACTTCCTTACCTGTATGGGGTCAATGGTTGATCATGAAGTATCATGGCCTAGGGAAGTGATTCTGATTGTGCAGCCCCCTTCAATTTTGATTTAAAGTGTTTAGTGAGTTTGAGTTTATAAGAGAGAAGGAATTGGTAGACCAAATGATATTAAACGTAAATACAGTAAGATGAGAGTACTCTAACATGTGTGCTGTTAAGCAAGGAGCATGCAGTGGAATGTTGCCTATAATTGAAGACACTGCCTTTCAAGCTAAGGAATGAATGACGAGGGCTCACTGACGAAAGTCTTGTGGGTAAGGTGTCGAGTGATGAAGTACCCTAAAGACCAGGTACCCTATGTGGTAGAGGGGTGCTAAACTTGTTTTCTTAGTTTGTAGTAGTTTGTTTGTATAACACACCATCAGAGTAGAAGTTGTTTATTCACTGGGAAAATAAACTGGCTGTGAAATTAATCCCATGTGTTATGTGTTATTCATTCAAATTAAATCATATCAGATCCCCGTGCTTATAGTTTTGTTGCCCGTGGAGTTAGAGTTAAAACTTACTTTTCTTGCTTTATTAAAAGGGTTTGAAACTCATCAATAAATAGGTTGAAGTAATAGTTCTTAAATCCATGTTTTGACTGCCAGTGAAATAACTCATCATTGGCTTACAAAAATTAAAAGCAAGTGAAATAGCATCTTTCTTAATGATGCTTTATTTGCTACTTGTTGCTGCTTCATTTTGATTTGGTCTCGCAATGGCTGATTTAAGATGCTAAAATGAATCTGGAAAAACCTACATATAACTTAATTCTGTATCATCTTTGTTTTAAATGGTGTGAATTATAAAGTATACCGAAATTTGAAAGAATAACATCACTAGCTTTGTAATTTGTACCATTAAAATAACTCATTGTTAAAGGGATTGAAATTCACCCAGTATACCCTGCAACAATTATTCTTCCTGTTTGAAAAGTGTGTTCATAGGTGAAATAACTCATTGCTGACTTATGAAAAAAAAAAAAAAAGAAAAAGCTAGTGAAATACAATATTTCTTAACTATGCTTTAATTGCTATTTGTTGCTTCTTCATTTTGGTTTGGTCATGATGCTAAAATGAATGTAATAAAACTTACATATAACGTTGTTCGACCAGGAAGGCTTACTATATGTTTGGTTTTTATCAATACAAATTACAAAAGGATACCTAGAATATATATATATATATATATATATATATATATAAAATCATCCCCTGAAGCACTTTGTTTTCAACTGTCTTTCTGCAACCACGTTCAACACATTTATTGATGATGATTCAAGTTTTGAAGAAGCACTTACAACAAGAGACTGTGTCCGCGTGATCCCTTCCTTTTCCTAGTTTAAAGATTTTTAATTGTGTATATAAGTTTAATTATTTATGTTGATGTTTGATTTCATATTTCATATTAAAATAAAAACTTTCTAGTTGAGCAACATTTTCCTCTTGATAGTGAATTAGGGATTGAAATGTTGTTAGACTTTACTCTTCGTGCCTTCTAGGATTGAAATGAGTTTCATATAATCTTTTAGATTCATTTTAAGGTTCTCAGGCTAGACATTTTTTCTTTGTTTCTGATGTACAGTATATGAACAATCTTTCGTGTGCCTTGAAGCTCGAAGAGTAATGAAAGGTATTGAATTGTATTACAAGGGTTCTTGTAATTGCAGATATAAACTCTGTAAAGTTTACAAATTTCCAAAAGAATTGCTCGTTTAATCATTATCAGAGCCAGTGGACACAGGTGAAGTAACTCACTGCTGACATACAAGATATAAAAGCTAGAGAAATAGCTTCATTCTTAATATTTTTCATGCAACTTTTGGCTTTTAAGGGTACAAATGTACAATACTAATTACAAAAAGGATTCACAAAATATGTATCATTGAGGCTATGTTTGTGTACGTGTTGCATTCAGTTGGTGCACGTTCCAATGTAGCAGCGTTTTGTGAGAAGCAAGGATTTCTAGCTATGCTTTTAACATCCATTTGAGGGGTCCAAAACACAAAAACAAAAACAGACACTAAACCATTACAGACTAACAAGATACAAGAGCATGTAAACGTTTCAATTATGCTTCCACGACCAGTTTCAGGCTTTCAGCATGTCTCGCTGATGATTATTCAAGTTCGGAAGAAGCGTTAACCTCTGGTTTATATTTCCTTCAATCATGTTCTTTGTGAGGCTAACTCTTTCACTTAAAACCATTAACCTCTGTTTTTGTTGTGTTTTTTTGTATTTTCTGAAGCATAGGAACAAAAGGAAAAAAATCCACTTGAAGCTACTCGCATAAGCCTTTTTAAGTGTGTCCCACATCGGAAACGTTAGGCAATATAACTTGGAGGATGAGCTATAAAATAGAAGCATAAATACAAATTTAAAATTACATACCTGGATGGGGTCAATGGATGATCAAGAAGATCCATGGCCTAGAGCAGTGACTTTCATTGCACTTTGAAAGGGTGCTGTTCTAAGGCCTGCCCAAGTGGCAGAGCCTACATCATAATTTGTGAGTGTGGGCCTGCGTTTTGCGCGGCCCTTTCCTATTTAAGTCGCAATTTAGGGAGTCCTTTTCAAAGTTTTGTGGTGTGTATTTTTTGTGTTGTATGGTAGTATTTGAAGCAACAATTCTTTTGTGTTTGATTATGGTTTGTTTGGCCATTCTTTATTTTAATTCCAAGTTTAGTATGTGGAGCTTGTCTGTTAGTATGTAACTTGGCCCTTGTTTGTGGTCTTTGTTTCTATATTTTAATTGTGTATTCCTAGTTTCAGTCTATCTATTTGAGCAACTGCATAAATAAGATTGGTTTTTGGCACTTGGGCTGATGAAAATATATTCTCCCTTTTGATTTTCGGAATGACCAATAAGGTCCAAAGATATTCTTGAAAGAGTCTAGGAAGTAACTTGGGAAGCAACAATCATTCTTTTATAATCGGTAAGTTTTGATACCTAAAAATTAGAGGCAATGAGAAATTGGCCACTTAAAGATGGAAAAATGGTATATAGTCATAAATAAAGAGTAACCGATTGATTATACTGTTAAATTTTTAGATTATTTTATTATTAAGTAATTTGATAATAATATTTTTTAGGATTAATTTAATATTAAATTACAAAATTTAGAGACAATTTGTTATTAAATTATCTACAAAATTAATTTCTTATAATTTTTACAGATTTAAGAAATAAATTAATTTTTTATATTTTGAAAATCAATTTGTTACTACCTCACTTTCAGGTATCAAAATAAATATCTTACTCTTCTTTTATTTGTTAGATTGCGCAAAAGAGTTCAAACAAATGTTCCTTCCCTTTAGCCCCAAACAAATCATGTTATAATTTATTTTGACAGAAAAATTTCTTTTTTATATCAATTCCTATTATACACTATTTAATTTAGAATTTTAATAAAATTATGACTATTTTTTACCAAAATTATACTTTTTTATGTCAATTCATATTATGCATAATTTAATTAATAATTTATAATTGTGCGTACTAATTCATTTTAGTTTAGAAAAAGATTATTAGACTTTGGTAGGGTTTTAGTTCAAATGTTTAAGCTTATACTAATATGGTACTCCACAATATTCACACTGTATCCAAGTAGGAGTTAGTGTTCAAATTCAAATCGATTCAAATTAAAAATAAAAAATTATTTAAAAAATTGAATCAAATTAATTTGTTTGGATTTGTTTAAATGATTTTGGGTTCAAATTAATTGGTTTGATTAAATTTAAGATTTGTATCTTTTTGAAACTAATCTAAATTAAACTAAACAACATACTTATAATATTTTTAGTGAGTTTTTTATAGGATACTATTTTTGAATATTATGCATTTTATATAATGTATAGCACTTGCGTTTTAATTATGGTGTTTTATAATATTTTACTATATTATGTATATGACACTTATATAATGTATATTATTTTCTTTTTAGATGACTTATGTTTGGTTTAGAATGGATGAAAAATTGATAGATTTTTATTATAGAATATTTAGCACAATAACAAGTTTTGTAAATTATTATTAGAAAAAATTTAGTATTATATAATTTAAAAAATGAAACAAAAGTAGAAATTTTTTAATAGAATAAATATTTTAGTAAAAATTGCAAAACTAATCCAAATTAAATTGTAAAAGATTGATCTGGTTGATTCAAATTTGATAATTCAATCTCAACCAAAATGAATAGTATATAATTTTTATGTTTAATTTAAATGACTTTAATTTTAACGAAAAATTTAGCCAAATTTAACCACAAACACCCCTAATGCCTTCCAAATATCACCTGGTTCAAGTTCAAGTAGAGTATTTATAAAACGAATAGGTTGAACTTAAACCAAGATTTGAGAAATAACCTGATTCATTCAAATAAAATCAAACATGATTCCCACTTCATCTTATAATTTTGTTACCCATGGAACTAGAATTTATATATACTTACTTTTCTTGCCTTTTTAAAAAGGTTTGAAACTAATCTAACGTAGCTTGAAGTAACCATTCTTAAATCCATGTTTCAAAACAGTGTCAACCTTGTACGTGAATGACAAAAATGTGTAAAGTATTTTAAATGCCAAACCAATAATCATCCCCTAAGGCCCCTGCATTTATTGTACAACCAAATGTCGATCACATTCGATTTAAATCCATGTTTCAAAACAGTTTCAAAACAGTTTTTCAACGGTGCTTGTATTGTACAACCAAATTCCGCACATCTGGGTGATGATTCAATTTATTTAATTGATCTTGTATTGGCACTAATGTCGATCACATTCGAAGATGTGCATATTCAGGGGTCAACGAGAAAACATTGTCTTACCTTTTCCTGTCACATGCATTCAATCTGGTTCAAACTATACTCGCCAGTCTCAAATAATTACCGTGGTTAGCAGCATATATATATATATATATATACACATATATATATGGGTGTCCAAATTCAAATCAATTTAAAATAAAATAAAAAATCGCTCAAAAAATCCCAAAAACCAAATAAAATGATAATTTTTTTATTTATTTAGATGATTTTGTGTTCAAATTGATTGGTTTGGTTCGATTAGTAGTTTGTATTCTAAAATCCAACCAAACCACAACATATTTATATACTACTTTTGTGTTATATTTGTTATATATATATATATATATCACTTGGATTTTATAGTGTTATTTGTATGCAATTTATGATATATATCACTTTTTTCAAGATATATTTGATGATTTAAACTAAATGAAAATTTGACATATTTTTAAGACTTAAATATATTTTCGTTCCTGAAATTTAATACTTTTTCATCAAATTTTTTTTTCGTTTTAATCCTTGTAAAATTTGTTTTTTGTTTTTCGTCTTTAAAGCATTTTAGATGATGTTTTGAATAGCAAAATAAAAATGCTTTGAATAATGAATAAAGTGTTATCTAAAGTACTTTAAAGACTAAAAACAAAACAAACACATTTTGCAATGACTAAAACGAAAAAGAAAATTATAGAAACGAAAATGAGAAAATGCTCAATTACAAGGACTAAAAATGTTTTTAAGCCAATTTTTATTATATAATGTTTAGCATATTAACAAATTTTGTAAATTGTTGTTAACGATTTTTTTTTATATATTTTGATTTAAAAATGAAAACAAAGAACATAAATTTTAATAAAATGATATTTTAGTAAAAGTCCCAAAAATCGATCCAAACCAAAACATAAAAAATTGATTTCATTTGATTCAGAATTGATAACAAATTCAAACCGAACTACTTATAATTTTTATGTTTGATTCATATGATTTTTTTGATAAAAATTAAAGCCAATCCCACCGTAAACACCCCTAGGTTGAAATAGTGATGAAACCTGAGTTAGAAGGATAAAGTTAGGAGCTTGAATGTTTTACTAAAGCACATTCATGCAATGACCATGCCATCAACTAATTCTCCAATTACACACAGATGCCATGCGTTTCGTATTAACAGCATATGGTGGGTGAGTTCTTCTGAACTAAGACTGCAAGCCAAAACAATACCCCAACCCAAGTCACCTCTCCTCAATGATTTTTTTTTTGCTTTCTCCTTGACACCAAGCAAGAAAGCATGAACACGTAGTCCTTGCTTGACACAGGCAACACAAACAGATGACCGAATTTCCTCGTGTAGAAATAGGCACCAGAGGCATAGATTGGTTCCTCTAAATGCAAGAAATGAATACTTTAGCCAGCACGAAATAAATTCCAGTTTTAGGCTAGTTTATAGAAACTGCATAAATTAATGAAAAAACATTTGTCAAATTTATTTGAAAAAAAGGCTATTCAAAGATAAAAGAATTAACTTTTGATCTTAAAATGAAAATTGCTCTCACTAGATATCTCACTTATATATCATTTATAGGTTGTATTACTAATGCATGAATCATATCTAGGTTTTTCTTTTTTCCAGTTCACTTGAATTTTTGTATTACTAATGCATGAATCATGTTTATTTTGCATGTTTTTAGATAGTCATTATTGGGTAAATTTGCATGGACTCACACGAATGACAATAAAAATTGAATCCGTGAATACCCGTTTGATTTTGCCTCAAATTTGATGGAAAAAATCCACTTTGATCAGGATTGAGATCAGATTTTTTTCAACTTGTGAAAGCGGGAGCGGGGAAGGGTATGTTACTCCCTATCCGCCCTTGTACCCATACCTGCCCCTTTACATATATTTTTAGAATTGTTAATAATGTAGTTATATATTTATATATTTTTATTATTATACTTATTACATGTTAATTATATAATTATGTAATTATTTCATTTTTTTATAATTATAAAAGATATAGAAAAATTATTTTAATAGTTAAATAAATAATATTATAATTATCACAAAATTAAACAATATACATTTAATTAAATATAATTTACGTTATTTATTAAATTAAATATATATTGAATTAAAATGTAATTAATAACTTAATATATGATATATTTAAAGTATTTGAACAAATATTTTTTTTAATGTGAGATGGATTTCCTGCTGATTTCTCCAAATCCAATAAAATCCGATGATAATGGAGTTGGATTTCATTTTTTAACCCCCTATCTTTTATAAACCCAAAATAGAACACTTTTTGCAAGGATGGGAATTGGGAAACACCCGTTGGTAAAGATCCATTGCAAACTCAAGGTCAAGAAATAAAACTTGAAGAACTTCCTTTGATGAGCTTTAGAGAACCCATGACAAGAGATAGAATTCAAGCCTTTCAAAACCATGTCAAAGCTAACTTGTATATTTTGGACAAACATGAAGAAGCACACTAACTCAGAATAAACATAGAACAAGTTCTGTATGTGTTAATCGATTATCAGCTATCTGTAATCGATTACTAAGCACTTCTGTATGTGTTAATCGATTACCAATTATTTCTAATCAATTACTAATTACTTTGTGAAATGGAAAAACCCTGTGTTTATCGATTACATGACGAATTAATCGATTACTTTATTCATACATCTTTTCTAGGAAACTCAAGAACAAATTAATCGATTACATGAACAATTAATTGATTACTTAAGAGTAATTAATCGATTACATGGACGTATTAATCGATTACATTTACTTACATTCGTTTTTCTATATAAAGCTATCCAAAACTAAATGTAGAGAACTTCGATTTTTGACAAATTAATGAAAAACTGAATTGCTTGTAAGAGTTTTTCTCTTGTTCTTGTGCAAGAACTTCTTGGGTCTTATCAATGGCTTCTCAATGCTATTGTGGCGATTCTTCCTAGACTTATTAGAGAGCTTCTCCATGATGTCTTCCATCTTCATCCCTTGTCTTCTTCCATCTTCCATTGTTGTAGTTTGAAGCTTCCTTCCAGCCCTGTGTTAACGTGAATTGAAGGAAAGCCCAAGTTCTTGAAGGCATTTTGAAGAGTGAGTTTCATTACTAGATATATTGGAAAAATTAATGTCTACTGAGTTTAGACATACATCACCCACCTATAAGTCGCCCTGCTTCCATCCGACTCGATGAGTTCATCGAGTTCAAAACAATTAAGGCAACAATAACGTCTTTTGAATCATGTGTCATGAGTGTGACATTATGGAAAAAATGGTTTACAAGAATAAGAATCAGCTTCGACGTAATTCCTATTTCCATAGTCTTTTGAAGGCTCACCACTACATGTAATGCATTATAGTGGCCACATGCGCTTAATATAAGATTGCTTAATGTTTGACACTTTCAAGAAAGCCTTTTTTTTCTTTCGTTCTTTGTAATATGCAAATTTTAAAAGTAATTGCATTTGTATGGAAAGTTGGATGAAAAATGTGTATTTACATTTGAGTTTTCATGTATGCATTGTGTATTTATGTCCGTTTTGAACTGTGTTATATTGTAATTTGTAGGCGAGGAGAAATTTAAGTCTTATGCAATTGGCAAAATCTTAAATGAGTTTGTAACGTGTTTTCCTTGTTATCAAATAATATAGATCAAATTCAAAGATACATCTTTTATAGGGATAGTTATATCTTTTTGGACGATGTTTTCCCAATTCAGGTTTAGAGAATTAATTCAAATATTAAATTAAGATAACTAACAACTTAATTGGATATTTACAATATGTAGTGTGTTATCGTGGGGACTAGTATGCCTCAAGAGACTTGCTAAGAAATCAAAACAATAAACGACCTTTGAGACATTAAAAATCTATAAAAAAAATCATTTAATACTTTTCATGATCAAATTCTCAATAAGAACCCTAGATAGGTATTAGTTATTACCATTATTAAATCAAGATTTCCTAGCCTAGGATAAAGTTACCACCAAAAGTTTAACTACAATAGCTAGTCATGTTTGAAATTACCCTTTGCATTTGCATCAGTAAATAAACTAGCAAGTGAATCCCACATGTCATCCTTTGTTTGGCTACTTCAATTTCCCATGAAGTTGAATGTCTTAAAATTAGAAGTTAGGACTTGTATCGCGTTAGTGTAAGATTCTTGATTGAGACAAATGCCACCTTCTTCGACAAGAATGGAGTTTATCATTGGTAGTAGACGGTGATAATGCATGCAAACCAACCTCTGGTAAAGATTTGTTGATGGAGTCTTTCGTGATGCCTTGATTTTCTACTTCATCATTATATAGTCTCCTTATCATCATTTTGTGATGAGCCAGTCAACAAATCAGTACTCATATCATTGATATGACAGGGATCTTCTTTGGCAGCAACATCTGCTATTCTCTTTGGGACAAACCGATCATCTGCAAGAGACAATTTACCAAGACTTGTTAAAACTAACGACAACAACAAATTACAAGTTAACTTTGGATATAAAATGGTGATGTCACAAGTAAAGGTGAGAGAAAAGTATTTCTTTTATATTTTGCAAAATAACAAGGTCAGATCCTGGAAAGCAATTTATTTATGTAGATTCTATTCAGCGTCATGAATACAAATCATTACTCACTTGCAAAAACTGTCAACTGTTGATATGCCAATTTTTAATCCTAATCAGAAGAACTCTGGAAACCTAAGTATAACAAAGTTGACAAGATCAAATTAACAGCAACAAACAATAATAGTCTTGTCCCATTAGATGAGATCAGTCACATGGGTCACAGAATGGCATTGGACTTCGTTAGAAAACAAATTCTCAAGGATATTATTCACAATGAAATAAAAAAAAAAAATCACAATGAAATCCCTTATAATTTCTTCCAGTGTTCTTGGACGACAAGATCAATTCAATCAAACTAATTAGTTTTATGTCGCATTTAACAGCATTTGCATGTTTGAGATCCAAAGATCACAATAACAACTAAAAGAACAGGTTATTGGCTCCCAATTGTACTCAACAAGTGATTGAGTTTGGTACTTTCATATATAAAATTGTTGAGTCCGAACATATAGTACTATGAAAAAGACAAAATCGTTAGCAGTACATTTGTTATAAAACAGTTAAATTGCCATAAACTGAACTACCCATCATAAAATTAAATATTAAAACTAATAAGACTTGGAGAATATGGAACAGCAGAAACAAGCACACCATTCTTACCCCCAAGAAAAGACAAGATACAATTATAGTTAACATTTGATGTTTGGACAGAGACATTTCCTCCAGAGTCCACAGCTTGACTTTCATTCACCCTTTTATGCTTCTCTCGAGTAATATAAACTTGTTTGATTTCCAAACACATTCTAATGTAACAAAATCATCACTAACAGGGTAGAAATCTCTAAAAACCTGCATCAATAGTGTGTGTGTGTGTGTGTATATATATATATATATATATATATATATATATATAAGACAAAATATATTAGCATGTAGAAATTAGAATATCACTTTAGATTCATTTCCATGTCTATGCATAAATATGTATACAACAGAGATTTTTGTCATACAAACAAACCTCAGTTTCATTGTGAGTTGTTTTTATTGATTGCTTCTTCATAGAGAGGGAAGAAACCATGTTGAACAATGAAACAACATCAAGTAATATCTGCACAAGGAGGGGAAGCAGGTTTGAGTAACTAAACCAATAAAGCTACGAGATCAATTCACGATCAGAGAGTTGCTATTTACATCTTATAGTTATACTATCTAATGCTATCCTAATAATATCGCTTTTACTTTCCACCTAATTTAAATTTTAAAAAATAACGCCAGCATCAGTGTTTCACATTAAATAAATTCCAACTTAAAAATGATACAACCTGGATTAAATACATTAACTCGAGAAACTTACTTGTTGAACCAGAACTCGGAGACGTGCAAGCAAAGCCATAATTGTCACAGAAAATCCCATGAAAAAAGATTGAGCAAACAATACAGATACCTCACTATTAAATAGTCAAGGAAAGAACTTTGATGTGGCATTTTTAAACAGACTACTCATAAAATGCTCAAGAAGAACACTACAGCCACTGACAGTCTGACACTACTGGCAGTAACAATGATACAAATTTCTTTGTGTATTCTACTTTTCCAAAGTATAAAGTAAACCGTGGATAAAATAACAGACCAAAATATGGCATTAACATAACCAATCATAATCTGAAAATAGCCTCCAAAAACGTAGAACATTGAAATAAACATAATCTAGGACTTTAGAAAGGAAAGGGAAGAAGATGACATCAAAGTTGGCAAGTGTGAACTAAGATGTCCATGTTTCAATGAAGATCAATAGCAACCAACAGACATGCAAAGGGCAAATTATCAACATAATTGAGTAACAAAAGATAGGCCACAAAAAAAATTCCAACATAAAATTATTATATACAATTTGTGTATGCAAGCAAACTCCTAATGTTTTACAAATAGTATTGGTTACATGGGGAAAAAAACCAAAGCAAAAGAAAAAAGAATAATACAAGCAAATTGTGTGAGCATGGTATATCATTTGGCAACACCAAGTACCAATCAACCAGTACACATTGTATGAAACAAAAGAAAAAGATTTTATATGCCTAAGAGTTTGATCCGAGTATGGCCAATTAAGTAAACTATGAGCATATAAGATAAATAAATAAGCCAACCATTAAAACACAAATCACATTACACTATTAGCAGAAGCGGAAGGATACGATGCAGCCTTCAGTATTGGTTCAACCATCTGCATGAGAAACAGAACACAAAGTGAGATAGGATAACAGGTTCCATAAAAATAAGCAATCCAATGTTAAATCTATAATGATGCATAGGGAAAATGATTTTCATATTAGAATCAAACAATTTGATTTTTGTGAGAAATACTCGTTATAGTCAAACTATTAATGGAAAGAGGACAGCAAATGAGTTACCACAGTATGAACACACTGATCTTAATGTACAAAGTGAGAAAGAGAGTTAGAGCAACAATAATATTTATCAGCAATTTCACCTCTACTAGTAAGTGTGCAACACCTAACAGACACTCCATAAAATTATGCTTTTCATTATCATATTTTCTCCTTTTTAAGCTGTAATGAAACAGTAAGTAGAACAATATCATCATCAGCAAGACAGGACTTGCAATATCATCATATAGACATACTAAAGGGGAAATTTCTTCACAAATATATTTTGAAACCCAAAAATAAATTCAAACAATGAAGTATGACTGAGATGTTCAATTATGCAAAGAGAGAGTAAGCCATCTCTCACAAAATTGAAATCATTTTTTGGAATAATAATGTTGCCACATCCATATATACAAATTCTTTAACCATAAGTGCACAATGTGCAGATCTGAATAATGGTCTACTGTATCACATCTCTTGACAAGAAGATTAAAAATTGTCACTTCCCATTTTCATGAGATGTAAAATTAGAATTTCAAAGTTTTCCAATTCCTTTCTCTTTGCCTTGCACATACTACACAAAAGAAAAAGCCAAACAAAACTGAATTGAGCATATTGAAAAAAAGAAGGATCCCTGTGTCAATGTGCTATACGCACCTGAGACATACTATCCCCCCCCCCCCCCCCCCCAAAAAAAAAAAAATAAAATAAAATAAAAATTCAGTCATTAAGGAATACTGATACTAAAGACAGTGGTTAGAGTTGGAGAGCCCATAATTGAAATATCACTCACTATACCAGCACTTTAAACACTACATATTGTAGGCACTAAGCATTCAATCATGTTACCTTGTCAGCTAAAATAATTTTATATCTGAATTAATTCTCTGTGCATGAATTGGAAAAACATCAACCAAAAACTTGTTAGAAATAAGTTAAACCTGCCTCTCTAAAAGATGAAGCTTCTGTTTTGGTCTATCTTCTTTGATAACAAGAAACATGATGTTACAAGCTCCTCCAAGTTTGCCAATTGCAGGAGCCTTAAATCCCTCCTTACCTGCAAATTACAATACAGCACAAAATCCAAAAGGACATAAATACACATTGCATCATGAAAACTTAAATGTAAATACACATTTCCATTCAAATTTCAACACAAATGCAATTTTCATGAAACTGTGAAAGTGTCAAGCATTAAGAAAACTCATATTGAACAGTGACTATAGAGAAACTATAATGTATAATGTGTAGTGGTGAACCTTCAAAAGACGCTGGAAATAGGAACCGCGTCGGTGCTGGTTCTTATTCTTGTATACCATTCTTTATAGGATGCCACACTCAGATTGGAGCTGGGCAAGCATAGACGTTATTCTTGCCTCAATTGTTTTGAATTCAGTATCCATTGAGTCCCTTCAAGTTCATCCAACAATTACTATCTAAAGTCATGCAAAATAAACATGATTCTTGCATTAGTGACACAAACAACCAAGTTAACAAGAAAAAAAAAAACAAGAATGAATATTCACATTTTAATTCTTACAGAAAGAATTTAAGAATGAACAAGAAAGCGCTTAATTCAGTGTTAATAATTAATGCACATTACAAGGCAACCACATAAAAAACAGTCATATCTATAATTGAAATAGACAAGCAAATGAGGCATAACCAACGCATAGGTCAGTACCTACTAGAATTAAACAAAAGTAAATCAATCATGATTCATGCATAGGTGATGCAAACAACCTATATATAGTATATAAGGGACCTATATAGTAAGAATAGTTCTCATTTTAAGAATGTAAGAACCATAAATCTAGGTCATACAATGATACATGGATGGTATATGGTTAAAATTAAAAGTTAGTGGTCACATGACCAATTAAAAAAGTCACGTGCATTTATCTTTTAATCTTAACCATTCAAATATTTTTTTTCTCTTTATTTATCCATATGGATTTGTTTTCCACATTGGAGGTAGTCTAGAGAAATATTTTGATACATAAAGAGTCTTTTTAAATGTCAGAGCAACACAAATTAAACTAGTCAACAACTCCAATACTCTATCTCCTCACTCCTAAGCAAAGAAATTGAACACAGTATAATTATAGGTAACTATTAAAATCAGGGTTTAATTTAACAAGGTATTGCTGGAGCTGCCATCCAGAATGAATCACTTATCCACCCTTGGTTTTAAACCAAGCTACAAATGAAAACATGAAATTCATACTCAAGTGAATTTACTTAAAACAGTAAATGCATAACAGAGTCCATCACTCACACCAAGTTACAAGTTACACAGAACCAAATGAACTGCAATTTAACGTGCAGCAACAACTTAAAATATTTTACAGGCTGATATCACAGAGCATGGTGTGAGATTAATAAAAAACAACTTACAAGAGAACATTAAGCAACACTAGGCATCATGGACACTAAACGCTTATTTTTCACAGCACACAATTACAATAATTAACCATTGACCATCAAAGAATGACTATTGACAGAGAGCATATATAGACATGAAAAATATTACACATTAATCGTTTGAATGAAAGCTAGTGCTTTCTGATTATTGGCAGAGAGAAGAGACCAAAACCTTAATCTTCGTTCACACAGTAGCGTCAGTGCGTGAATGTATGTGGCTCCGATAAACTTTACAGTGAGACTGAGAAAGAAAAGTTTTCGGCGGTGGCGGGGAAGATTGGAGGGACAGAAAGACCAGGGTTTTTTTTTCACGTGTACGTGGCACGTGCCACCTTTCCCTTTTTTTATTGAGTATAATATATTTATATATGTTTCTATAAAAAAATATATTTAATTATGTTATTTCTTAAAAAAAAGTATTTTTATAAGATAATATTAGTACAAAATATGTACTAACTTTATCAATGATTAATGAGAAATATCCTTTCAATCATATTTTTCTCCATAAAATTAAAAAAAAATTAGTATTATTATTATCTATCTATCTCTTTCTCTCTTTTTTTATTATAGAAATCTATCTCTTTCTTTTATTTACTTATACATACATACATATATATATATATATATATATATTAACATAAAATTCTTTTTCTAAAAGAAAAATACTATCGATCTAACCTGACTTTTGCGTATAAGAATTTATGTTATATTATGTAATGGGTTTCATACGCTTGATTTTATGTTAAATTATATAGCTGGCTTCAATAATATGCATTATGCAACATGTATGTGTTAATAATGTAGTTTATTTGTTCTTTTCAAAATGTTATTGGAGTAATTTGTCAAATTCCTAGATTATTTTACACTGAGACGCCTCACTAATGTCATCATTTATACAGTTTGTTTTTGGATACTGGATTGGGTTTCTCCTGGCTACTATCTTTTGGTATAGTCCTTCTCTGCTTCCACTCACATTCTTAAAGTTGAACTTAATTTTACAAAATAGTTAGTAATAAAATTTTTACTAATTAAAATGAACACAAATTGGTGTCAGTACTTGAACATCTTGTGAAGAAGGTACAGTGTTGGGGATTATTCTATACTTGTTATCACCAATTTAACTACACATTTTCACAAATATCTATAGGGATACAGAGGTTTTCTTTTTTTCCTTTTTACCTTCTATTATGAATCAGTGGCACATTCATACTAACACTCACCCTGTGATGCTTACAAGAAAATATTTAAGCGTGAGTTTGTCAATAAAGTGACAGCCTATAAAATCACTGGATATGCTACCTACTTGAAGTTTACATTCTACTCAAGTAATATTAAAGAAAAGTTTCACGTTCTGTTTGTGTTAATGTAAACCAGCATATTTCAAACTTTTGTTACAGTAATAGAATACTAGAAATGAGTGTGTTTTTTTTATAAAAAATTTGTTTAATGTGTAATCTCCTTTTGATTGCATGTGACTAGCCAACAGTCTTAAAAAAGGCCTATTTGTTGTTTGTATACGGCCTCTTTCCATATAAAAGAGTGAGACTGTTTATAATTATCTTTTTCCATACCTTTGTTTAGGGAAGAGTCTTTGGGACATTAGGATACCCTAATTTTTTTGCTGTCTGTATACGGGAAACATTTCTTTTGATCAATATGTCAACTGAAATTTTCAAATAGTTGTTTTGAAACCTTTGACCTGCTTACTTTGTTGGACCTTATTAAATTGAGATTTAATTATATTTTTAGTCTCTCAGATTAAAGAATCAAGGATCAGAATTTAAAGCGTACGTCAAGACATTTTTAGTAAATATTAAATAAATCACTTGAGCTAAAAGTTCATAAACTCACTCTTTAGTACAATTAGATTAATCCAAATGTTTAATCTAATAAGAAGTTTTTTTTTTTTCTTCATTGTTGGGTTCCAGTGTGTTGCTTGATAACAAGTAACCCCACAAAAAAGGAAAGCACATTACAAAGGACTAAGTGACTATCTAATTTGCCAATTCAGATGGCCAGTAATTGTTCCATATTAATAGGAGATATGTATTTTGAAGGTCCATTAAAAATTTCATCCACAAAGATGCGAGCAGCTGCCTCTGTAGGATGGAATGCATCCCAGAAAATATGGTCTTTCCTATTGGAACAAATGCTCGAAATTGGCAGGCATGGAATTTGGGCATTCAACTCACCAAGTCCACAACATGCAGCTTTCACATTAGCAAATCCTGAAATATACAATTTAACATTAAATTGTTGTGGTAACTTTTAAATTTAAATATGTTTTTAGTTATCGTAAATATGAAAAAAGTTAGTTTTATTTCCAGAAAAAAAATAATCAATTTTTTCTTATAAATTTATTTTTTATATATCATATTAACAAGGAGTAACAAACATATTAAACCTATTTTTTTATCAAGTATTTTAATTACGTTATATTAAAAAAAGTTGTCTGTGTTATGGTGTCCTATCTCCCAATGTCTAGGCTAACAACAATGTAAAGAGATGTTGAACTATGTGTTAATATATACCGTAAGAAGTTGGATTGTGAACAAGGTCTTGGATGGCAGCATAAGTATCAAAGTAAGAGTAACTTATGTCCTTGTTCTCCAATTGCCATTCCTTTAACATGGATTGAAGAGCTTCATTATATTTAACCGACAAGTCATTGGCTTCAGAAACACATTCTGTTTTGTTCTTGACTCTGTATGCAGGGCAGCACCCAATTGCACCAACACCAGCAATCTCAAATTTCTTTGCACCATTGTTGTATAATCTCTGCCAAAAAGTTGCCAAACCAAAAAGAAAATATATATAAACAACACAAGTTATAAGTTTTCACCCTTCCAAGCTTATAATCTTGATCATAGAAGTAGTAATTAGTAAGTACGTGTTTGGTTCCGTGTCTAGATCATCTAAAGTTATGCTGAAATATCAAGTTAACATGATTTTAGGAATGGTTTCACAGTAAGAAATTGATTTGTGTCCAAAATTAATTTTGAGTTGAAGTTTAAGTAATTTTAGGTTAGATAAAAAAAAAATATTAAGTATTACAGTACTATTAACTTGATTTTTAATATAAATCATTTTAGTTCAAAATTAATTTTATCCGGAATCAATTTTTATTCGAAATCAATGTTAGAGCACTCAATCAAACACAATCTAAGTAGCTGCTTACTATTTACAACCCTTGTGTTTACCTGTAGTTGCAATTTTAATGTGGAAGCCATGGAATCCACGTACTGCTGAGGGGTGTTTTTCTTTTGAAGTTCCTTTGAGTCAAAGTAACCAAAGATATCATTGCCACCAATCACCACAATGAAGATGGACTTTGAGAGGTGTTTCCCGAGAGTAGTTGCTCCTATTTGTTGTATCATTTGTTCATGCACTTGTGAGTAGTAGTCCACTTGCTTTGGCAAAGGTATTGATTGCCTCTGCAAGAAATGTCATCCAGAAGGGATAGCTCAGCTGGGGGAAGATTTTCTTTATTTTGTCATTTTCTTATCATTCTGGGAACATTTGTTCTTTTTCTTGGTCATGTACTTTCTTTTTAGTTAGCAACATAATCTTTGATATGTTGTTTATTATTTGGATGAATTTCATATTGACCTAACTAATTAAATAATGAATGAAAAAAATTATTATATAATCTGAGATCATTGCGTTCATGTTTATGGTTCTAGTCAATTTTTATGACATATAATCAAGTTTTATTGATTATTTTTTGTCAATTGAAAAACTCAATCACACATCACAATAAGTCAATAAAATTGACTAAAACCATAGACATGTGAAAGTCCGGACCATATAATAATCTCTTGTGAATGGGGACATGAAGAGTAAAAACAAAAATTGGAGGAAGAAAAGAGAAAATTAGAACTGTACTTACAAATCCTTTATTTGAGGCATTAAATATTCCAGCACCTCCGGAGGCAAAATTAACACCACCCAAGAAAGATACGTTCTTGTTGTTGTTGTGGACCTTAGATACTAGGGAGAGATAAGGTGGTGAAGTAGGTAAGCCCAATTTTTCAGCTGCAACCCAACCATTCATTTGATGCAAATATTAGTAAAACACAATTTGTAATTTTGTATCACTATTATCAATATGCAATAATGCAAGCCTCAATAAAAACAACAATAAGACAAACACATTATCTTTTTGGTCCTTAATTTATGTACAATACAAGTTTCTTTGCCTCCAACCTCTTGTCTCCCAATCAAAGAGAAAATATGTCAATGTTTTATTTCCCTCCTTCTATAAACAAAGTGCCTTCTTTTTTTCTCCTTTTGCTTGTGTCCATAAAGCATATGTATTTAAATTATATAAAGTTTTCTGAAATCAATACACGAAAACATGTACTAATGACTCCCATGTTGATGACCCTTTTATGCCTTTTGAGAGCCATCCCATCAACCATGATTTTCTTACAGGAGAAAACATTGCAGAAAATAAGGAATATATGGCTTAAAGTGTTGCTCACAAATTTTTGTCCATGGCAGACATTTAATTCCACGAAAAAATAGCCAATTAAAGATTCCTAATTATAAGACTTATAACTTACTAAACATGTAGTACGTAGAGGAGAAACATGCAGAAACTATACAACTTAATGACGTATAATACTAAGAAATAAATGAGATTATATAGATTTCAATGAAGAAACATCTCACTTAAGCTGGCTTTATAAAAGAAAAGTGATGATATATTCTCAAAGTTTAATATTGAAATAGAGAAGAGAAGCTAAATATGAGATAATAGCAAAAGACCAATAATGTTCTTAAAAAGATTATCATATTTAAAGGTACTTTACCTACAGTAAAGTGAACAATTTATTGTATGAAATTTTTGAAAAACAATTATATAGTCAATTTTGAATCAACTTACCAATTAAATCTGCAGCATTCTTGCCATTACTAAATCTCCCAGTGGGTTTCTTAGTTGGAAAGTCAATGCCATAGTGAGGAAGAATTGCCTTTTCAATGGAGAGACTCAAGTAATTGTTGTTGCCAACATCAACAAGTGAGTCTCCAAACACATAAACTGCTGGAGCCTTTTGAGCCTCCAAGAAACTAAAGCTGAAGATGAAGAAAGAGATAAAGAGAAGGGAATTTCCCATAACAATTCTGTTGCCCATATTGGAATGATCCTGCGGATTAGAATTGGTGTCTGGAATTAGAGAAGGGTTGGTTAGAGATATAAAGATGCAAAAACCAAAAACTTTACGAGTGTAGAAGATGGTGTGAAAAGAAGAATTTTTATTGAAGGCTAGTGAGAACTGAGAAGTGGCACTGACTATAGTGACAGATTGTGGAGCAAAGACTACCCCAGATATTCAATGTCAACCAACTTTGGTTCATATTATCATAAACTAGTGATAAGCAAAAATATAAATTGTCATTGTCAAATGGGAAAAAAAAAAAAAATCTTTGTACACTTTGTCTGTTGCTGAAGTCTCTAAGTTCTGGGTAAGTTAATCATAAACTTCATTTGCTGGTAAGTTCTAATTAATGTTCTATGGTTCTATGTAGTTGGAAATCCTTTTAAGTACATAAATAAAGCATTTAAAGCACCCAACGCATCATGTGATGCATTAAATTGATCAATTGGCCGGCCAAAGTAATTAAGCCTACAGATAAGTGAGTACCTTTACTTAATTTATTTTTTTATGGTTTAATTGAATGAATGTGTTTTTTTTTTTTTTTTTTGGCAATTGAATGACTGTGGTTGATAACCTGGGACAACATTGGGAAAATAACTAGAATTTTTTCCAATCCCGGAAATTGAAGTAAAAACGTACTTATATTAAAATATAAATTTATTTAACATTTTTAATAATTGAAAATATTTAATAAAATATGGAGAATAATCAAGTTACTTCGTGAATAACTCTTGATAGAGTTATTCCTTTTAATTATTATTTGTAAATATAGAATGTTATTAATTAATCTGTTGAATGAAAAATATTTATTGAGGAGAATAAGTCTATAATAAATTAATTACATATTTGACACTTAATCAAATAAATTTATTTTAACGCATAATATATTTTATAAATAAAAATTAATTATAAAAGAACATAACTTAATGAGTGTAGTTTAATTAACAATACATATTAAATTTGTGAAAGAGAGCCTATATTCGATCAATATATTCTTGAGGAGGAGTGAATAACTTTAAAGATAACATAATTATAAATGTCTGATTTGTTAATGGAGACTATCATTAATCAATGTTTACACATTCAACAATTAAATTTATAAAATTTAACCTACAAGGTGTGACACAAATGACAAGTAACTTGGACTATTTAATCATATGATTTAGATGAGTTATCTCTTAGTCCTTCCATCATAATATTAGTTATTTTACACAAATCAAGAAAAATTAATAAATAGATGAAAGAAGGTAATGATTACAAAACTAACTCTATTAAATAGGTGAAAGAGAGTAGCATTAATATTAGATTAAAAAAAATAAAGTGATATTTATTAGGGGTATTGGTGGAAAAAGATAATTAATGTTATTTTGAAAAATCAAATGCGATACTAATTTTGGGACAATATTTTCCAAATGTGATATTTATTTTGGAATCGAGAGAGTTATTGGTACTCTATTTTCTTAAAAAATTCATCTCATGACTTCTAGCTAGGGATGTTCACATATTGAATTGGATCAATTTTGAAGAAAAAATCATATGATTTAATCACTTAAGTTTTCTTAATTCATCATCCAATCATTTTTGTCCAAAATTATAATATGATCCAATCCAATTCTGAGCAAACCTCATTAGATTTTTGTAATTTACTCTATTTATTAATTAAAAGGATCTTTGTTTCTATTTATAAGACTCAAATTTGAAATTATACTTTTTCCTTTTTATAAAATTCAATTTATAATGTTCCTTCTATTAATTATTTTTAGACTAAAAATATCCCTCATTTAAAGAAGAAAATGTATTGATAAACCATTAAAAGAAAGGGAAGTATTAATGATAATGATAATTTAAAATAAATTTATTATTATCAATGAAATTATTTTTTTTAATCTTAAGAAATTTGATAATTGAGCCTTTTATATTAGAAATGGAGGGAATATAAAAATATGATACATATTCTTATTCATATATCCTTAACATTTTAAGGGAAGCATGGTGTTGTTCATGAGGTATAGAAGTGAACAGTGAGAAATGTGTGAACCCATAATGATAGTGGGACAGACCAACCCACTCTATAAGCCACTGGCATGTGTACACATAGAAGATGAAAAAGAAAGTGGAACTTATGTTTCCTGATTAATGTTTGAATCCTCCAGCAACGTGTCATGTACCGGCCGTTATTGTTGATGTATTCAAATTCAAATTCAAGTAGGACAAGTTTTAAAAGGTTTATCAATTAGTATGATAGAACAAAAACTGCCGAGTGCCGCATGAAGAGTAAGACAACGTCACTCTATAGTCTACACTACTGTTTATGATGACGCGCCATCATTAATGCCATTTCAACTACAGATTAAATTCTACTTTTAAAGTTTCTAATACTCCCGAGTAATTTGTTATTTTATACTACTTAGTTAAGCTTTTACATCATTTGTATTAAACATGTCTGATGTCATGATTTAACCTACTATAATTCATCTAGTGGCGAAAGAATTGAGGTAAATGGACCAGGAGTTAAAGACGTATATTTGGATACGCATGATGATTTGTTTTGAGAAAATAATTATTTTTAATTTGCAGAGTCTTCTTTTCATAATTCATAATTTCATATTTAGTTTGATGTGATTAGTGAACATTTAATATTCTATTAACTTCAACTCATATTTATATTTTGAATTTTTTTATTTGATATTTAACTCTTTTTTTTATCAAATTGATTCATTTTGAAGTAAAATGATTAGTATTTATATGAGTTAAAAAATCAAACCTCCAATCTTGAGTTAAAAAATTTAAATGTAAAATCAATTGTATCAATAACTTTTTTGATAATTTTTATTATTATTATATACATAATAAGTATCGGTATTTATATGAATTTTATTTTATCATTTTCAACATAGATAAAATTATTCTATCTATTTTTTATAGATAATTTTCATAATAGATGAAAAAAATTAAGTATAAATAAATCACTATTATTCAATTGGGTCAAATTAATAGACCCGTTTAACAAAACTCCCGTAATATTGTAATATTGACGATATTGATAGAAGCAAAAGAAGAACTATTTAATTGTAATACTGTTATATAATTAAAAATTATTGATTTTTATAATAAATATTTTAAAGTCATATTTAAGGTAGTTTTTTTATTAATATTCTAAAAAAAATTCACACTGATGTAAATCAAAATTAAAGTTCTCAATTTATACTGCAAGCTAAATTATATTGTTGCTAGTGCTACTAACATGATATTTAATTGAAAGTCGGCATAATTATTTAATTAAATATAGTAAAAAGTTAAAACATGTCCCATCGTGTCACAACTATCTCTATCGATCCGTTGGATATAGGTTACTATCATATTTTAAACCGATGTTAACTTATTATTTATTATAACTTGTGATATCTATCTTTATGTATATAAATATTGTGATATCTGACCTTAAGGGTGCATTTATTCGTGGTCAATTATATTACTGCCCTCTCTGTCCCAATTGACAATTTAGGAGGTTTATAATGGCACATTCCGCGTTGTTTGACTTTGCGACTAGTAATATAAAAAATTATTTATTGGTTGATAAATAAATAAATAAATAAGAAAACTCATAAATAAACGTTTGCTAATGATGTTTTGTTGTTGATGCGATTTACATGGTGTTACAGCTATTTAACTAGCTTTCTGTTAAAGTACGTTTTTCTACAACTTATGTTTATTCAATTACTTTCTGTAACTTTAGTTGAACTTATTGTGTAATGTATTGGTATATAAATACACAAACTTGTAATATTCAAGTTAGTCTGAATGAATGTTCAACGATAAATCCTAATTGCTATCCTTTCTACCTTCAGTTCTTGCAACATGGTGTCAAAGCTTGAATGTTTATAAAGTTTTGCTACATTAATATGAGCCATTAAATCTTGAGAATCTTTTTCGTTCTCATTTTTTCAATCTCTTATGCTCTTCTTTGATCTGTGACTTTTTGGGATTCATCCAATTGGCAATGACAAATCCTTCAACAGATTCGTTGAGCCCTTATTTTCTTCGTCCTGATAAGAATTTATGCTCGATAGTATTCTCAACATCTCTCATCAGGAGCAATTATCATTCTTGGTCAAGAGCGATGATTCTTGTTTTGAAGTCAAAGAATAAGATCTAGTTTATATAGATGGAAATCTTCGCAAGCCTACATCTAAGGGTCCACTTTTTGCATCATGGGACAGGTGCAATATTATGGTCCTATCATAGACTAATCAGGCCATAAATCCATCAATTACAGTGTGTAATCGGGATGGAATATGCTTTTGAGGTCTGGAAGGATCTCAAGGAAAGATATTATTAAGGACATGTGTTCAGAACTGTTGAATTACGAGAAGAGGTTGTTCACACTCAAACAAGAAAGGGGATTAGATTTTGATGTTGTAGAATTTATGAATTTGAACTCTATCTTATTTGACTGTGTATTGAATAAAATGAAATAAAATATAAGTGAAACATCAACAACTTTTAACCTAAGTTAATTGGGATCGATAATAGATGAACTCAACGATAAATCGAAAATAAGATAAAGAAAAAAAAAATAGAAATAAGACAAAAGAGGGAAAAAAATAAACTAAAATAAAATAGGGGTGAAACAAAGGGAAAAAAAAAAGAAGACAAAGAGAACAAAAATAAGGGAACAAATGAAATATG
This sequence comes from Glycine tomentella, assembly GCA_007407185.1. Classification (NCBI taxonomy): domain Eukaryota; kingdom Viridiplantae; phylum Streptophyta; class Magnoliopsida; order Fabales; family Fabaceae; genus Glycine; species Glycine tomentella. The sequence continues at coordinate 171,377 of PYAF01000235.1, forward strand.
AACTACTAATAAAAGTTTAAAATCCACACAATTTTGAAATTTTCCTCTTCTTTTTTACCTATTTCATCTCAACCAAACCAAGGGTTAGTGTCTGTCCTATTCTACCCAAATGGGAAAAAACAATCTAATTAGCTCTAACTTGCAATGTAGACCTATATAATTGAATCAAGTACCAAAAAGATTAAAAATTGATTATTTTACACTAAATTAATCCTTGTAGTTATGAGTATTGTTCAATTTATTTCATAAAATACCAAAACAATCACTTTAATCTCTAAAAACTACCAAATGAGGCCCCTTATGAGTATTGTTCAATTTCATATACTAATACTAATTTTATATAAAGTAAGATCGGGTATTGAAAAAAATCACTATTGAATTTCGTCATTAAAGAAGAAGAAAAAGTAACTAAATAGTCCCTCGATATTATAAATTTGAGATACTTTATTTCTATTACATAATTAGTCACTAAAAAAACATGTATCAACTTTGTAAGGCCCCTTATGTAATTAGGAAAAAAATTACAATCAACAACATAAAAATATCCAGGTCTAGTGACGTAGTGCTGGAGGCAATTCTAATTTTAAATGGTCCTTCAGAAATTTCTTAAAACTATCCTCTGTGCTTCCTCTATAGGGCAGAACCTTCAATGCAGAACAGAGAACAAAAACTTTAAATGGATGCAATTGCTTAAGAATTTCTGGGTCCCTATCATAATCCTGCAAAGAAGATATAATTAAGGGGTTGTGATTCCCGATACTAACAAAAAATATGTAACTAAATACATAGTTACATACACAAGAATACGAAAATGGGAAGTATGTCTACCTACCTTTTCAGTCATTACAACAATTGGTTTGGGAACAAACTTCCCATCTAGTTCTCCAAGTTTGGCTCTAATCATCTCAATATCCTGGATTAATTGAGAATATGGTATAATAGCATCTTAGTCAATGTAAAAGTAAATCACATAAGAAAATGTTTAAATATGTTTTTCGTCCCTGTAAAATACATAAAATTCAGATATAGTCCCTGTAAAAAATTTCATCTATTTTTCATTCTTGTGAGATTATAATGTTCTATTTTTTGCTCAGAGTTAGGTTCAGATTCCAAACCTATGTGTCTGATGACTAGGCACATAAATTGGCCCATTACCCAATCATACACTGACACGTGTTAAACACTAGTGCCCTCTCTCTCTTCATCAGATCTGTTTTTCTTTTCTTTTTTATTATCGCCATCCAACTCCTCCACCAATATCACCTTCTCTGGCACTGGCGTCTCGCCGGATTCCCACTGCTCTTTCACCGTCGGCCAGTCCTCCACCACCACCCTTTGTTGTCCCTCAATAACATCGTTTTTCGTTCCTCCCTTGCGCTTCCCGAACAGCCATCTTTCGAGTCTCTTGCTCCTTTGTCGTTACCATTGCCACCATGATCTTCCCTGTGACTGCAAGGTCTGCTTTGTCTCCATCTTCGCAACATTGTGCTGGCAAGGTTGATGGTTATGGTGAGGAAATTGATTGGAAGGAGGAGGGTTGGAGTGATGGGTCTGTGGTTGAAACATTGAGGTTGTTGTTGATGGGAGGGGAATCTTTGATACTGGTGTAAAAGTGCAGATAGGGGAAAGTTAAAGAGGCAGTTGAATGGATGAACAAAGGGGTCAAAGCTGGTGCAAGTTGCTTTTAAGAGTGATCTCACGTTGAACAACAAGGTGATTGAAATGTATGGAAATTGTAAAACACGATTGATGCACATAGGGTGTTCGATCATATGCCCAACAGGAATATGGATTATTGGCACTTGATGATGCACGACTATGCAAATAACAGCAATGGAGATGATGCCTTGTATAGTTGTTTGAGCATATGAATGAGTTGAGTTTGATTTTAATTTGTGTTTTTTTTTCTTGTTCTTGATCTAGATTGATTCTAATTTGTTGATTTTCCTGGAGGTGAGTGGTGTGGTGCTGTTAGGGAAAGGGCCAAAGGGGTTTCTTGCACTTTTCTTTAAATTTGTTTCCTGCAATTTATGGGGTTTTTTAACCCCAACAAATTGTGTTTTGATTTTTATTAATGTAGTTTTTTACGGTTTTTAACCGGAAAAAAAAACTATTTTAAAATTCAAATTGAAAAAATGAGTTTGGATTTGTCCAGAACTAACTCTAGGCCAAAAAATCACACATTTTAATTGTGAGAACGAAAAAACGGACAAAAAATTTTGCAGGGACAAAAAACGAACTTTGGTAATTTTATGAGGATGAAAAACATATTTTAGCCCATAAGAAAATTCAAAACAAATTAATAAATAGAAGTATGCAGGACTCAAATATGATCCTCAAGCAATTTTCTCACAAACTATTGTCAAGTTTAACAGCACAGCAGTGAAAAGAACGCATGACAAGTTTAAATGCTGATTTGAAATAACATGGTATTCATTGGTCAACAAATTAGTACTTTTAAATTCAGGAGAAAAAAATGTACCCTGGCATGGAATATGTGATGATCACTGAAATCTATTCGATCAACATAAAGTGCTCCCATCTGCATCAAGTTATCTGCAGTTTAGAGATCAGATAATAAACACAGACAGAAGTAAGGGCTAAGGAGAAAAGAAAGTGAAAATCCACTTAGAAGCTATACAACATTATATTTAGATAGCATGGCAAACAAAGGGGTTGGTGTGTGTCACTCATTATGTCTAGGACACCCGTTTAACCGTTAATGTCTTTCAATTCCATAGACAGTACTTTTCTAGTATATACTACTATAATATATAATATATTAAACAGTTGTGACAAGAAGCTCACCCACTTAGTTAATCATTTCATTATTTATTGTTATTTTACTTATACTAGAATCCAATGTTAAGAAATTTCAGAATTTTAGATAAAATGGTAGATAAGACTAAACATGTTAAAAACAAGGCTTAATTACTAATTTGATCCCTAAATTATTTAAAATGGCTCAAGTTGATCCCTAAATTTCCAAACGCTCCAATTAGATCCTCTAATTTTAAAAAAGGCTTCAATCAAGTCCTTTTCGTCAAATTGAAACTGAAGCCGTTAATGAAAACCGTCATTATTCGTAAGTAAAAATCGCCAAAATTTGGTGGAAAGGACCTGATTGAAGCATTTTTTAAAATTAGAGGACCTAATTGGAGTGTTTAGAAATTTAGGGACCAAATTGAATCCATTTTTAATAATTTAGGGAACCAAATTAGCAATTAAGCCTAAAAACAAAACAGGCAATGAATATGTTTGTGTCTAGATTAATCTCCATTAATTATCATCAAAATAAATTCCATTTGGTTAATGAAAGATTACTAAAGAGGAATACCTTCTGAATCTGCTTAACAAAAGGCTCTGCAGAACCAATAGCCGAAACACATAATATAGTAGCTTCATGAAGAGCCGTCAATGGTATTTTGGCATTGATAGTTCCCACCTCAAATAAGTAAGTTGGATCCAATTTTGTCAAGAAAATAGGAACAGAACTTTTAATCCCTAGGACCATAGATTCAATATACTTGAGAGTATGCTCAGAAACCTGTTCACCCAAAATACAATTTTCAGTAATATGCCATGTTTCTAAAACTCAGTAAGCCTACATGTCACCTAAATGAGCAAACCCCCACTGATGAAAGAAAAACTTGCCCAAAAAATTAACCAATTTTTTACTTGAAAAAGGAACAACAAATATCGTTTAACATACCAAATCTGCATGATGGATTACAACTGCATCTGCTCGTCTAAGTGCAGTCAAAGGTTCCCTTAAAGGTCCACGCGGCAGCAGTTGAAGGTTACCCCAAAGAGTCAATCCATTAACCATTACAATATCCAAATCTCGCCACAAGCTCCAGTGCTACCTTACATGCAAATAAATATGGTTTAGAGCAAATGCCATATCCAGGCAAAAAAAATCTTAATTTCAAACATTTATGTCACTAGCAGCAAAGCTTTAGCTAATGAAATGAAAATGAACATAACTATTGGAGCAGATCTCAATAGGGGAACAAGGTGTTTTCAGGATCACGGATTGTCATTAAGAAGAAAATCATGGAACAGTATATCAACAAAGAAATAAAAAATCAGGCGGAGAAGAGTTGCATTACCTGCATTGCATCATCAAGAACTACAACCCCAATTTTTTCTGAATCAACAGAATCCTGGACCTTCTCATCAAGGTACTGTTTCTCATGCCATGAACTCTTACCAATATCAATGTAGCCATATTTATGGATAAAATGACTTGCAACAGCAGTTCGATTAGCGCCAACACCAAACTTAGTTGGTGTCCCAAGTAAATGCCTCCGAAGCATGTTGACTTCATCCCCACCACCATAACCCTGCAAGAAGAAGAAACACAATAAATCAAGCTAGGCAAGTTAGCAAAATCAAAATGTTAAATGAACAGACAGTGATTGCTTCAGTTTGAATTTGACATGAGGGTGCAAATAACTTAAAAGAGCATGAAAAACCAAGAAAACCAGTCATAAGCCATAACCAATTGTCATTGTTTTAACATCAACGTAAATCCTAACGGTATCGCAAAACAATACACATTTCAGCCATTGTAACACTTATTAACTAATTATCAAACTAAATTAATCATTTATGCACTTGCATTCATAGTTATCAAAACCGGTTCGGAGTAGCTGAGTAGCTGGTCAAACCGATCTGACTAAGAATCAATGATATAACTGGTGGTTGGATTGGAAATGTTATGGAACCAGTGTGACTTGGTGTAATACAGACAGTTTTGTCCTTATAGAACCGGTAATCTAACAGGTTTTCAAGTAACCTAATACATTATAAAAAAAATTGGGATTTTATACAGTATATTTTTTAATAACTGTTTTAAAGTATGAAATTAAAAGGTTGTTTCAGTTTAACAAATAGTCTTGAGTTGGAGTCTTGAATATGTAATTGTCTTAAATACTCTTGTCATTGACAATTATTCTGCCCGCCTCAAATAGAATTATCTCTCTTCGGAAGATATTTGTGGTCTCTAACAAAAAAAAAAATACTAGTCATGAATTTTTTGAAAAAGTTTAAATATATGCTTTTATGCTATTCAAGCAACGACTCACGTTTTGTCCAACGATTCCAACCCGTCTAGGTTTGATAACATTGCTCATAGTAATCAACTAATGCATAACCAGAAAGGTATAAACAAATATTTTTTATTGGCAAATGTTAATCTTTGCTAGCAAAGGGAATTGAACCCACAATCTCTCCCCTTTTCCCTTCTCCCTAAACCATCCAACCAACCTTATATTCATCTAATCAAATTCATCATTTGTCAAACAAACCGTATGCTTTTTCAGCTCATTTTGGGAAGAACAGTCACTTGTCTTTCGAAATTTGAAGCAAGAAGAAACCGTGACAGCTAGAAAATAGGGGAAAGTAAAAAAAAAAAAAAAGAGGAAAGAATACCCTGGAAAGAACGAGGGGTGAAATTCCGTAATGACAAAAGCAGAGAGCGATGAACTCCACCATCGGCGTCTTCCCATTGCCTCCCCAACTCAAATTACCAACGCTGATCACCGGAACCGGCAACCTATACACACAAAAAATAGTCATTGTTAGTTAGTTAACTAAGGTTATGTTTGGATAAATAAAAAATGGGAACGTATTTTAGGAATTTTAACGCATGTCCCAAATTGTAAAAATTGTTAGTTACCGGTGGGGTTGAAAGAAGCGGCGTTGGTAAAGTGAGTAGCGAAGCGAGACAGCGAGTTTGTAGAGAGATGAGGCAATGGAGAGAAAAGGGACGAGAGAGCGGTGAAAAGGAGGAAGTTGAGAGAGAGTTTGAGCATAGGCTATCTCATTTACCACTCTTCTCAACTTCTCCATCATCAACGTCTCTCCTTCTTTCTTGGCCTCACCCTACCCTACCCTAACAGGATCATTTACAGATTGTAGGTTCATTTTAGGGAGTGATCTTAAAAAGGTGGGAAGTTTTCAACTTCTGAACTAATGGACACATTTAAGTAGGTATTGAATTTTAAAAAATTACTTTTCTATAAAAAAGTTGTGGATTTTAAATTTTTTTATAAGAATATAATAACTAATTTTAAAGATTTTTTAAAAGATTTTTATGATTATGATTTTATCGTTCATATTTTAATGAATTTATAAAATATAAATTCATAAGATTTGAAAGGATATTATGAATTTTTCAAATTTTAAAAGATTTTATGAATTTTTAAAAAATATTTAAAATTATTGATAAAAATTAGTGAATTTTTCACCTAATACTTTAAATAAACTCCCTTTATACAAAAAATCCTAAACTTATTACATAATAAATCACCCATAACATATGGACAAATACAATATTTTCATTCTCCTTCAATCATCAATTATATACCACAATATCTATAAATAGTATGGATATTTGTAGTCATTCCCATAATAACAATCACACCAAACAAAAAATATGTCTAACAATTATTTCAAATCCCATTTATATATTTATCCACTTATACATGAGTCAACTTCTTAAGTTCATTAAAACTATATGTTTCTCATGTCCACATATATATATATATATATATATATATATATATATATATATATTTACATTCGTTTAAATGTATAAGCACGTAATCAAGATGTCCCCAATTCAAAGAATTGGAAAATCTCTCATATCACAAGTTTTCAGAACATGTTGACCATTAGTTGAAAGAATAAAACAATTACGATGTTTATCGCTTTCAACAAAAAGACATAGATTATGTGTAATGGAAAAAGAAAAGTATGTTAATTTACAAAAAAAAGAAAGAAAAAAGTCTTATGAAATCTTAAGGATTTCGATGAGATTCTTTAATGTGTATTTTCTCATAAAAAGTCTCATAAAATCTATTAAAATTCATCATAAGAAATAATCCATCAAAATTTATATACTTTTAAATAACATAAAACTTTTTCTAAATTGTAAAAAATCTTAATTAAATATCAACATATTTTATTGAATTTCTTAAAAAATTCTAATAATCTTCATTGAATACCACAAAACTTATTTTTATTATTGAAAAATCTAGATTGAATACCTCAAGACTTTTTCACCAAAAAAAAAAAATCTTTTTAAGATCCTTTGAAATCTTAATTAAATACACCCTCGTCAAGGGGTGTTTGGTATGGAGAAGTTTTTTCATGCTTGGATTCAATTTTTTTGGGAAAAAATAAAATCTGTTTGGTTAATTGTAAAAAAATATTTAGATAAATTTTCTAGGAATTTAAAAATTATGTGATATTTTTACTAGTTAATTTAATTAGGTTAAATTAGTTTTTTAATCCTCTAATTTATTTTTTAGATTTTAATTTGGTTCTTTGATTTTTTCTGGTTTAATTTGATCCTCAATTTTTTCAAGTGGATTCAATTTGGTCATTCCTTGTAAATGGTAAGAAATCATACTTTGTGACAGTACAAAATTGTTACTAAGTAGTTATAAACCGCCACAAAATGCATATTTCTCAAAAACAAAATCGGTTTTGAGAATTAGAGGACTAAATTGAAAAAACTAGAGGATCAAATCAAATTCCAAAAAAATTAGATGATAAAATTAAACAAATAATAAATTAAAGAAAAAAAACTAATTCAATCTTTTAATTATTTATCACATTAATAATAATAACACAATTTTTATTGTAATAAAAAATTAATCTTGAGAAAGTAAAATTTTCACCTCTCTCATAAAAAGTTTTATGAGAAGAGGGGTATTTGTAGTTCAGCTTCTTTTAATTTTTGCTTAAAACATCAACCAAATAAAATAAACAAATTATATGTTGTTGAGTTTAGTTTAGTTTGAAACTAATATCAATTAGAACAGTTTTTGCAGATTATTTTGGATCAATTTGGTAGTGTAAGAATAAATTTAGAAAACTGAATTTATAACTAAAATATGTATATTTTTGTCTTGGATAAAAAATTATGGATATTTATCTATTTACTGGATAATAGATTAATTTTGTTTGCTATGCCAGAATATTTTTTACAGATAAGAATTGAATATGAATTTTTCGTTATATAGATCATTCACTCACAAATAAATGGATCATAGCCTTCCTAAATTGGGTATTCTAAATTTCTAATTTATTAAGTTACGCTTAATTCTCAAAATAATGTTATATAAACTTGAACCAAGTTATACTATCTAAAATCGGGTCATTCTCTGTCATCAGTGACAATGTAACGATGACCTATGATTCCAGCCCTTTATGCAATTGCAAGGCCTGGTGGGGTAAGTTGAGCAGTTGGCGATACAGTTTTCTTTTATGTGTGTAAGAGGATGAGGTACCTTGTACCTTCTGTTTTGGATTATAACAAAATAAATTTTTTTAATATTAATTATTAAATGTTAGTATTTTGTCAGTGAATTGATTCGAATTCATAACCTCTTTTTTCTTCTCTTTCTTCTTTTTTTCGTAGGCTTTTTTTTTTTTTAACTATCCAACCAATTTTATATCTTCGTAATAAAATAAAATATATACAATACTTCTTCAACACATCCAATGAAATTTAGTTTGGAAAAATATAAAAATTTTTAATTAACCAAAACTACATTTTCAAATAAAACGTTATTCTTAAACATACTGTTTAGAGTAACCAAATATAATTTCTAAACGATTTTATTCTCAAATTTAATTTTAAAGCACTACTAACCAAAAATCCAAACATATCTTGAGTTTAAAAAGAAAAAAAAAAGCGCGTGACTTTACGCGACACCAAGAGAGACGCAGCTCAGGTCGAAACTTGAAAGACAAAAAAGAACGAAAAATGATACAGCATCCGGGCAGCAAGCAAAGCAACATGCAGGCCGTCCGGGCAACGGGCAGCACTAGGCGCCGTTTTCAGAGTTCAGACCCTTAAGACGAAAGAAAGAGCCATCATTCATTATTAGTATTAGGTACACCCCCAATGAACCGAGCCTCAGCTTCGCAAGTTCGGCGCCGAGGTTCGGGACCCGAGCCTCAGGTAAGATTCCAAAGCTGCGCCCCTCGAAAACTCCACTGAAAGAGATACGAAGCAAGGGGCAAGAGAGAGAAAACAAAACACAGCGCATTTCTAGAGAGATAAAGAAAGAACCGATTCTAGAGAGAGAAAGAGCGGAGTCTGCACGCGCGCGCGATGGTTCAGATCGCGAGGAGGAAGAAGGGACGGCCGTCGAAGGCGGATCTGGCTCGTCGCTCCGGTGAGTCTCAATCGGATCCCCGGCGGAGCCTCCGGCGCCGGAGCGTGAGGTACAACATCATCGACTACGACGGAGATTACCTTGACGACGACGAGGAGGACGAGAGGAGGCGCGAGAAGAAGAAGCTCAAGCTCATGGCGAAGCTGAACCAGGACGTCGGGGAAGAAGAAGAAGAAGAGCGGGAAGAAGAAGAAGAAAACGAGACTGCACCGAACAATACTCGTGCCGAGTCGCGTGAGGGGCACGCGCCGGTAGAAGAATACGACGACGACGAAAAAGAACAAGAGGAAGAGAACGAAAACGAACAAGAGGAAGAGAACGAAGAAGACGAAGACAGTGCGGTAATGCATTAGTGTCTCTCTGTGTGTAAGGTTTTAAATTGCGGCCATAATTACAGTCACTGAGATTCTTCTTTGGTGTAATAAAACTTCTCTCTATTTTCTCTCTCTAGATTTCTGTCTGTCTGTGTCGGGATCTAGAGAGAGATTAACTAACAAGTCAACTGTCAAAAACTAACATAGAGTCTGATCTCTCTCTCTCTATATAGCTGTCTCTGTCTGTCTTGTTTGTGTCTCTATCACACTCTCTATTATATACGAGTGAAGTGTTTGGCCTTTGGACGCGATTAATTGTGTTTGTTTCTAATGATGACAGGCAAAGGGCAGAAAAGTGGAATCGAAAGGGCTCCACGCTGTTTCTGTTTCAGGTTCGTGTGATTTTAATTGGGTACTTGTTTTGTGGATAGTTTGAAAAGAAAAAAGTTATGACTGCTGAAAGGGTACTTGTTTCTGCATCGTCCTTTGTGTGTTTTCATCAATTTTTTTTTTTTATACTGTTAGGAGCTCCAGTGATTCTTCAATCTGGGATTCCGTTGCCTGATAAGAGAACTCTGGAATTGATCCTTGACAAGCTTCAGAAGTACGTGTTTCCGTTTCCCATTTTCAAGTGTTTCTTTGGGTTTGGTGTTTAGCTGTTTGTGGTGATGAGCAAGAGGGTGAGTGTTTTTGGGTACTATTTTGTTTTCTGACTTGGGACTATTGTGGGGGTGTGTGGATGATGGCAGGAAGGACACTTATGGCGTGTTTGCGGACCCTGTCGATCCAGATGAGGTGTGTCGATTTTTCTTCCTGTGTGAGTTGGTAAATCTTGCTTTTGGAAGACACCCCTGAGTTGGAAGTTCAAATTCTGTTTTTGACATGCAGCTTCCTGATTATCACGATGTGATTGAGCATCCCATGGACTTTGCTACTGTGAGGAAGAAGTTGGGAAATGGATCTTATACTACCTTAGAACAATTTGAGGTATGCAAACTTGATATACTTACGATGCTCAGACTTGAGAGCTGAGACTCAAAATGTGGGTTGTTAGCAAGAGTCAGCCAAATGTAGTTAGTACTTAGCATGTAAAGAAAACAATTGGAATGGCTAATTTCTTGATTTATTCGGCATGTTGTCAAGTTTCAACAGGTCTTTCTGTAGTGTTACTTACACATGGTCATTGCATCATTTTATTAGGCAACTAAGTATGTGCTGCACAATTTAATTTCTTATTGGTTGATGCATCATCCCGTGTTTATTGTATTGTTAAATGAAGTCTGTCAGGATTTTGCTAATACGTGCTGAAAATGGCATATGCTACACATTAACTAAAGGATCTACAATTCTACATTAACCTAGATGGTGGAGGAAAATCTTTTCATTTTGTGTTTGATTGTAACCCACTTGATTGTCATCGAATCGGGATAGTCTAACACTCTAACTTGGTGTTAATATTACAGTTTAGCTCTTTGGAATGTGGAACTTTAAAACATTTTATCCTCATCATTTTATTTAGATATTTTCTTGCAAAAAATGTTGTTTAATATAATCGATGAAACCATCTTCATATAATTATTGATTTATTTGTCTATTGCCACCCATTTAGATATCATTTGTCAGAATTCTAAAAAGCAAATGATATTTTGCATATGATTTCTGTTTCTTCCTGTTCTTTATGGGTATTACTCATGTGCTTATGCCTGGGAAGATATGATAGCTTAGATCTTGGGTTGGAAATCTTGATTTTCTTGGAAAACAGAGGCAGTGTCCCTGGTAATACCTACACCAATCTTGATTTTTAGTTAAAAATGTAGTGGAAGATTTCCCTTATTAAAGTTAGTTCTTGTTCATGAAGTACTAAAATTTGTACTGGGAAGAAATTGATTTTATTTTATTTTTTTGTAAAATTTTTTTGTCTCTCTGACTAGTGTGGTTTTTCTTTCTACTAACAACTTGTAGATGCTTTTAAAACAGTTGCAATTATGATGAATGATACCACTATTCAATAAATGTGAGAATGAACTTGCTTCTCTGCTAATAGATCCCTCTATTACATAAATTCAAGAATATTGTTTCCTTTCTATCATTTTGACTGTGCTGTGCATTAATTTGTCTTCCTAATTGACTAAAAATTGGAAGAAAAGATTTTACTATAATTATACTGACTGGTGAATTGTTAAATGCAGAGTGATGTCTTTTTAATTTGCTCAAATGCAATGCAATACAATGCACCAGAGACTATATACCACAAACAGGTATGAAGCTCAATGTTTCCCTGTGTTCCCTTCCCCTCCCAATAAATGTGACATCAATAATTGTTTTGTTGTGCTTACTGTGTGACCACTATATTTGTCACAGGCACGATCAATACAAGAACTTGGACGGAAGAAGTTTGAGAAGTTAAGGATTGGCTTTGAACGCTCTCAGAATGAGCTGAAATCAGAACAAAAAGCAGGATCCAATTATTTGGTTAAGAAGCAACCAAAGAAGCCACTGGCACGTGCCTCACAAGAACCTGTTGGCTCTGATTTCTCCTCAGGGGCAACTCTTGCTACTATTGCAGATGTACAGCCAACTTCCCATCTGATGCAAGGTGGTAGATGTGAGAGGTCTGGCAATCTTGATGGTATTTTGGAGGCAAATGCTTTCTGGATTGATGCAAATCAAGAGAAAGCTGAAGATGTTTTGTCAGGTATGTCAGTAATGAGATCATGCTATTATCTTTCTCCCATTACATTTGCCCTCATTATATACTTTGTCAAAATCTAGTTATTCCATTTTCGATTGTGTTGCTATATTGTTTCAGGGAAAGGTCTTCTCTCTAAGTGGGGAAGGAAGTCCTTTGTGCTTGACGAAAGTCGTCGTGCATCTTATAATATGTCCAATCAACCAATTGTTAGATCAGATTCAATATTTATGACCTTTGAGAGTGAAATGAAGCATCTGGTTACTGTATGTATCCAAAGGACTGATTTTTTTTTTTATTGTATAGTTGGCTTGGTTTTACTCATCTTGTCAAAACATAAAACATTACAATTTGTGATTTTTGGATACAGGTTGGACTTCAAGCAGAATATTCCTATGCTAGGAGTTTGGCTCGTTTTAGTGCATCTTTGGGACCTATTGCTTGGAAAATTGCTTCCCACAGGATTCAACATGCACTGCCAGCCGGATGTAAATTTGGTCGTGGTTGGGTTGGAGAGTATGAACCGCTCCCAACCCCAATATTAATGGTTAATAATCGTGTCCAAAAAGAAACTAGTATGGTTAAGAAGTTGCATTCCACTACTGAATTAAAAAAGGGTAACCAAAGTTGTAAGAATGTGGAATCCAGCATCGAGCATCCAGTAAATGGACAGAAGCTTGAGGGAAATCATCCTTCAATACCTGACTTAGAAGGAAAACCTTTCTTTGGTTCTGCTGGAGTAAGGCTCAGTGCTCCTGTCAACATCCTTAATCAGGTGCATAATGCCCAATCCAGGAAATTAGGCAAGTCTGAGAATAAGAAACAATTAGAGTTGAATTCTTTAACCTCAAGTAATCAGAATAATAATGATCTGGTTGCGAAGTTTACAAGTAATGCTCCTGCAGTAGAGTCCAAGCCCAGAGAGATGGTGCCAAGGAACATGTTCAAACAGCCAGATACTAATGGAGTTGTTGGTGGAGAGTTTCCTAATGGAAAAGTCACGAATACGAGTTTGATTAGACAGGTGACTGGTTCATCACCTGAAAGTACATCGCATCAACCAAGCAGAGCTGCTCCTGCTGTTTTCCATGGGCAGGAGCAGGGTCTTAGTGACCCAGTTCAGTTGATGAGAATGTTTGCAGAAAGGGCTCAAAAGCAACACACTTCTTCCAATCATTCGCTTGTTGATACTCCGCCAGTGACACTATCAGGTTCATCTGGACAGAGAAATGACTCAGGCAATGCTTCAGCAGCAGCTGCCCATGCATGGATGTCTGTCGGGGCAGGAGGGTTTAAACAAGGACCCAATAATTCTAGTTCGCCCAAAAATCAGATATCTGCAGATTCTTTGTACAACTCAACAAGAGAATTGCATCAGCATATTTCAAGAATTCGGGGGGAGTTTCCCTCTGGTGGAATGCCTTTCCAACCATTTCAAGCAGTTGCTCCTCAACCTATTCACACAGGCGCTGTTTCACAGTTTCCCAACCGGCCTATGGTTTTCCCTCAGTTAGCATCTTCTGACCAATCTAGATTTCACATGCAGCCCCCTTGGCGAGGTCTTAGTCCTCATAGCCAGTCAAGGCAGAAACAGGAAACCCTTCCACCTGACTTGAATATTGATTTTGAATCACCAGGGTCACCTGTTAAACAATCTTCTGGTGTCCTTGTCGATTCACAGCAACCAGACCTAGCTTTGCAACTATGATGAGGCATTGTTGTCATGGTATGGATGTTTCCACTTGAATTGGACTGGTCATGAAATTTGGAGCTCCTGTAATCAAATGTTGAATTCTGATCCTTGAAAAGACTTGCATAATAAATGTGAAAATGCCAAAATTTACGCAGATTGGAATTTTGCACAAGGTATTCGTGAGTCGAAATCAGTGCTGGAGACTTCTGTGGATTTAACAGAAATAACTTCATGACTTACCATAGTTTCCTGATGAGGATTACCGAATCCATGCACCATGTCTCTGTTAACCTAGGGTTGAAGTTGTAGAAAAAGTCGGCAAGTTGATTGAATGTATTGGTAGCAGGTAAACTGCAAAATATTTTGTTGATGCCTTGTATGTATATTGTTTACAAATTTGATTAAATTTGGTCGCCTAGATATTTCGTTCCATTGACGACTACTTATGTATCTGGAATGGTGGTAGGGCATCACTTCTTAATTATGCTATTCTTCTATTTGAAACACTAGCCGATCATGAGGATGTTTTTTTTATTGGTAACTACATGAAGATTTACATGTAGGAATGGAAAGAGAAAAATGCCCATTTTTCTTTTTTCCCTTATCCCCGTAGGATAGGCATAGACACACTGAAGCAATTATAAATCACATGAAACCATAGGATAGACTTTAAGGCATTTGATGGCAGCTACCAACAAATTTGGACACTCGTTGGACATACAAAATTGGTTCTGCTTTGCAGCTTTCTGTTGTATTTAGATCTTTTTCATCTGTGTTTCTTCCGGTCCGTCAAAAGCATGCCATCACTGTAAGCCAATTGGATCCTGAAGATTCAGGGCATCAACAGAAGCTGTTTGAGAATGACAAAACCATGAAAGTTTCTAGCTCCCCAAGGTGATGAAGAATTTGCTTGTTGATTTCCTTTGTTTGCTGCTTGCCCTCTGGTTGATTATTATAAGCCACATTTACAAAAGCAATGTGGCTCATTGAACTTGTTGGAATGCAAATAATGGTCAACAATGGAGCAATTTTGAAGTTGTAAGAAAAAATCGGTTGCCAACTAAACTTTGTCACACTGGCGTGGGCGTGGTTGGATGAAGTCTAGAATTGAGGCAACTATTTAGAAACTTGGTGATCCAAATTGACAGGGTGAGGGCAACAACATTCTTGAAAGTATCAATGGCACATTAAAAAAGTTCTAACGTATGTCATGGCATTCTCTTGGATTTGCAGTTCGATAGCACGTGATGCTATTTTCTATATATTCTCTATTAATTATTACTTGTAGTCCTTTTTATTGGGAATCTTTGGAAAAAATGTCTTCATTTTTTTCATAAGATTCTCTCTAAATTGTCTAATTATTAGGCTTTCAATAAAAATATATTTAAGTGTAGATGGATCAATTAATTAGAAGATATTAAGACAATGGAATTTCAATAAATTTAAAGATGATTTTGAAAAAAGAATACTAAATGTTCATAAATTGAATAGTACTAACTAAAAATTCCTTAAGAAAATAAATAATACTAAATTAATGAAAGGATTTTTTTTTTATATTTCTGCAATTATTCCTTAAGAAAATAAATAATACTAAATAAAGAAGATTTTTTTATATTTCTGCAATTAAATAATACTATAAGAAAATGATGAGATCTATTTTTTTTTAATCTAATCTTACATCTCTTGGAGAAAATCCTTCCCAAACTGACAATAGTGGGATAAAAATTAAAATCCACACGCTCTAGACTCATGCTGTGAAAAAAAAGAAGTTAAAATATGTTTTTTATGTTTCTAAATATATCAAAATTTGTTTTTGATCCTTATAAAATTTTTGTTATTTTTCTTTAAAATTATAATGTGTAACGTAAGTTGAGTTTTTGACATGTTTTAAATTCCTATCCCCTCTCTCTCGAGTCCATGACTCTTTGAATTTCCTTTCAAAGAACCCGTACCCAAAAACCTTACTTTGAACCACCTCACCCTATGCCCTCTCCGCCGCCGTCGACCGCCCCACCCCACGCCCTCTCCGGCTACCGCTTCCTGAGGTGGTGCTTCACTTGGGTTTCCTCACCCTTCTTTTGGTGCAACAGTTTTGATTTGTCAGAGGTAACATACGAGATTCACTCCCTTTTCTTCTCATGTTTTTCATCTCTGCTTATTGCTTTCTAATATTCGTAGTATTTTCTATACATTCATTTATTAAAAAGGGTTTTTTATTTTATTATTTTTGTAAGGTACTTTGGATACTAATTTTGGTTTTTAATTTTTGCTCATTGTTGTGTAAAAAAAAAAAAAAAAACTGCTCATTGAAGTAGGCTTGGATTATCTGAAATAAGTCGCTCAAGAGATTGAATTAGAGCTATGATCCCTGTTGATTGAACAATAACTGAAAAACTATGAGGATGTTATAACTTCAAGTACCAAGTGTATGAAAATAATTAGCTAGCACCCCATTCTCACTTAGATTCTTGGTCACACTGTTTCACATTATTCTGCTCCTTCACTTGAAGAGGCTGCTGCTTATTGCTTGAAGTGCATTGCTTGCAGGGGTGATGGTGAGTGGGCGGTTGATATTGGTGAACATGGTGCCACTCATTCTTTGATGGAAGGATGCATGAGGTAATTATAAAATGTTTCTTGGTTATTGTTAGTTTTTGCATGCAACTAGGACAGTTGTTGCCACCAATGGTGGGGGTGGAAATGATCGTTGGTTTGTTGAGTTCTTGCACCGATGATACTAGGGGGTATTTGTTGGATATTGTTAACAGTGGTTGTTGATTTTTTTTTCATTGGATCTTGATTGATTTGGGTTTGTTATGAGTTTTGAATATTTTTTTATTTTTTCTGTAATATGTGATCTTTTTAACGGATACAAATTATAATCTTGTATTTTTTTTCTTTAATTTGTGATGATTTTAATTTTCATAAATCATATTTAAATTTTAAAATAATAAAGAATGCTACGTATGTTTGTTTAGGTTTGAATGTAATCAAATTTAGTTTCAAACAAATGACACATTATAATTTTGTTAATACTTTTTTTAAAACTAAAATCAAACTTTAGTATATTTGTTGGGAGAAAAACATATTTTATAAAAAAAACACTCACGCACGCCAGAGAACAATAGAGGAGTAGAAACTGCACAATTGTAAACTGATACTGTAGTGACGGTGCAGCCAAACTGTGTCCAAGTGGTGCAATTTGCTTAGGTGGTGCAGGGCTGTATATTAATTTAGGCTAGGGGTGTACATGGTGACAGGTTATTCGCGAACCTGAATTAATCCAAATCGATCCAGATAGTTTGGGTTGAATCATTTATGTATGAGTCAAAATCGAACGGAACAAAACCCTTTATGTATGGATTGAGTCACGAGTTTAGATCTATAGATCCGATCAAAATCGAACTGAATAGATCAAAATTTTTAGAGTTGTTTGGTTTAGTTTTAAATATTGTTAATATTGGACTCCAAATATTGAAATTGCAAATGTTTATAATATTAATGAATCATATTTTATTCATTTGTTTCAATAAATCTGATTGTAACAAATCTGGTTGCACTAAAGTTTATTACAAGAAATTAGTTTGCAGGAAATAGTTGTCATTCAGACTATTATAGTAAATTTCATCAAAGAATATTTTGTTTTGATTTGTATTAGTCTATTTTAAAATATTATGTTAATGATATTAAATGAATCAATTTTACTACTTTTAAACATTTGATAATATTGTGTTAGTGTAAATAGTCGTTCATATGTTACCGTTAATGAAAGAGCCTACTTAGCACAGAGGGACGAAAATGTCACAAAAATTATTACCAATTTGACTGCTAAATAGATTGGATCAAAATGTTAGTAAGATTCCATTGGACCAACAAATAGTTATAGCAAATTTGCAATGCATGTAAATGAATATTTTAAAATTTGAAACAATGCAATCATAGATATGCTGATCATTAGAAGGAAGAACCGCCATAAAAAGATTCCTCGTGTACTCTACATATTTAGGGATAAAAATAACTATTTACTCTAAATTGCATTTTATCCTAAATGAAACGAAATTTAAGATATGACAAATTTGTCCAATGAAAACTGACTAATGTTTTGGTCAAATGAAAATTTACTGACATTTTGATCCAATCTATTCTGCAACTATGTTGACTATTATTTTTGTGACATTTTCGTCCCTCTATGCCACGTAAGCTCTTTAATTAATGGTAACAGACGAAAGTTAACAGATGAATAAATTTGTTGCACTTTTTTCAATTTCGAGGACTGAAATTTGAATTTTCATCTTTCGAGTATGAAATTGTTAGGTTTTTACACATTCAGGGATGAAAATAACTATTTACCCTATTGTGTTAATTACATTTGATATTTGGATGAATGACGATATAAAATAGTAGTTCTAAAAAAAAAGATCAAATTTAAATGCGTAACCCGTTGGCTCAAACCGAACTAAATCGTTCATGAATTGGTTGGGTTTCAAAAAAAAATTCTGAAAAACGAACTGAACTGAAGAGATCAAATTTGATTAGATTGGATCCTAAACTTGACCAAAATCAATTCAAATCGACCCATGAACACCCCTAATTTAGGCAATAATAAACTCATCACGTAGAAGTAAAACAATTCTTAATGGGTAAGATAAAAATGGCGGTGTAAAACTTTCCAGCTTGATTTAATTAATTTTACCGACACAAACACATTCATTGGATTTTACTTTGTGAAATTTAAAAATTAGAATAATGTAGAAGATATTAGATGTTGAGAAAGAGGAAAAACATGAATAGTTTTCTGTTCAATAATGGTGAAACATTTTTTTTACCACTGAATTTGGAAAGATCGTGTTTTATTGTGGAAGACTCAGTTGTGTGTTTGGAATTATAAGAGTATAATGCTGATTTAAAAAAAAAATGGTTAGTAGAGTAGAAAAAGTTAGGGAGGCAAAGGTAGAATGTAATCACTAAAAACTAATAGGAAGAGTATATAATTAATCAAAGATTTGTGTATAAAAAAACTTAATATAATTACTTTTAAAAAAAAAAATTTGAACGTTGCTTTTTTTTTTTTTCACAGTAGTTGTAGGGGCAACATTGCTTTTCTTCTTCTTCAAATGGATTCTTCCTCTTCATTTTTAAATTTTTTGTTATCCCAAATTAGAGTTTAGGGTTTGTGTTGTAACTTCAAGTTTCCGCAACTAATTGGTTTTTGTTGCCCATACTATCTGATTTATGATTTTGTATCGAGGAGATTTGGGTTTAGGGTGAAATTGGTGCAATATTTAAGGAATCTAAGGTCGATTTGAAGTTCCAATCATGAAACCACATGGTTCTAGTTCGAGGAGCAGAGGGAACCCATCGAGGGCTCGAGTCAAAAAGATTTTCATGGAATTTCGGAAGATTCAGGACTCCTTTTTGTGATTGCAAAGAGTATGTTGTTATGCATATTACTAGAACAACTGACCACTTCCGAAGGAGATTCTGGGGTTGTCGTAACGACATAGTAAGGAAATTTTTTCTTTCTTTCTATTTTCCATATTTGAAGCCTTATGTTGGATGTTTTGGTTGTGATGAGTTTATTTTATTGTTTTATTTTAATGTTAGAAAGGGTAGAAGAACAATGGTCATAGTTTTTTTTTTTATTAGCATAACAAAGAAGCTTTGGACGACACATATCTTATTATTATTAGGCAGAGGAGAAGAATTATGACCCTCCATATCAGTTTAACTTCTAGTAGGAAATGGTTGAAGATGGTTGTCATTTGGTGTGTTGTCATGTTAAGGATAGTTGTGGTTCTTGTGTTTATGTTGTTCAATTTATCAATGACATACAAAAGTACTTGAAGTAGGATATGAGCTCTTTATTTAGAATGTAATTAGGCAATATTTTGTCCTAATTAAAGTGAGTTTGACTGGATTTACAATGTATTGGTTTACAATTTGGCAATGTTTTGGTTTACAATTCCATTCTTCTAGTATTGGCATTACTATTTAACATATTTTCGTAAACTTAATGGACCAAACTAAAACAATTTTGTTTTCATATTCATATAACCACTTAATATGCAAAGTAAACAAATTATAAAGTCCAAAGTATAACACAACACAATCAAATACTCCAAAAGTCATTTTGTATTATGCAGCCAAAGAACAAAGCACCACTACCAAAACAAAAATTTCAAAAGGCAACCCTAAAAACCCTCCATTTAATAAACGATTAAGCAAACATACACAATCCCAAACCTTGAATCAAAAAACTTAGCAACCCGCATCACTAACCACAAAATCCCATGTTGCACTACACACCTAATAAACCCAGCAGCCAAAATGAAAAAAAAAAAAAAAACCCACAAAAATGCGTACTTTTGTTGATGACATATTGACATTAACCTCAACATCGATTGTAGAAGGCAATGCTAACAACAATCCGACAACGATCACATCCCCTAGGTCTCCCTCTGGCTCATACAAACCCTTGATTTCCCTCCACTTGTTTCTCACGTCATAATTTCAGTTTTACTTCCAATGTATTTTTTAATTTGTAAACAAATACATATCTTTCAAAACGATGTCGTTTTGATTACACATCAACATCCTAGTCAATAAATAACGGCCACATCACATAACTTTGTTTCAAAACAAATTTTTAAAATTTAACGTACCTGACTTAAACAACTATGAAATATAAATGGGAAAAAATAACACTAAACCTAAATATTATTAGGTACATCCCCGCTCACACGAGTCTCAGCTTCGGCGCCCAGGTTCGGGACCCGAGCCTCCGGTAAGATTCCAAAGCTGCGCCCCTCGAAAACCCCACTGAAAGAGATACGAAGCAAGAGGCAAGAGAGAGAATACAAAAAGCAGCGCATTTCTAGAGAGAGAAAGAAAGAACCGATTCTAGAGAGAGAAAGAGCGGAGGGCGCACGCACGCGCTATGGTTCAGATCGCGAGGAGGAAGAAGGGACGGCCGTCGAAGGCGGATCTGGCTCGTCGCTCAGGCGAGTCTCAATCCGATCCCCGGCGGAGCCTCCGGCGCCGGAGCGTGAGGTACAACATCATGGATTACGACGGAGATTACCTTGACGACGACGAGGAGGACGAGAGGAGGCGCGAGAAGAAGAAGCTCAAGCTCATGGCGAAGTTGAACCAGGACGGCGGAGAAGAAGAAGAAGAAGAGGAAGAGCGGGATGAAGAAGAAAACGAAACTGCACCGAACCACACTCGTGCCGAGTCGCGTGAGGAGCACGCGCCGGTAGAAGAATACGACGACGACGAAAAAGAACAAGAGGAAGAAAACGAAAACGAACAAGAGGAAGAGAACGAAGAAGACGAAGACAGTGCGGTAATGCATTAGGGTCTATGTGTGTGTAAGGTTTTTAAATTGCGGCCACAATTACAGTCACTGAGATTCTTCTTTGGTGAAATAAAACATCTCTCTTTTCTCACTCTCTAGATTTCTCTGTCTGTCTGTGTCGGGATCTAGAGAGAGATTAACTAACAAGTCAACTGTCAAAAACTAACATACACAGAATCTGATCTCTCTCTCTCTCTCTCTCTATATATATATATATATAGCTGTCTCTGTCTGTCTTGTTTGTGTCTCTATCACACTCTCTATTATATATGAGTGAAGTATTTGGCCTTTGGACGCTATTAATTGTGTTTGTTTCTAATGATGACAGGTAAAGGGCAGAAAACTGGAATCGAAAGGGCTCCACTCTGTTTCTGCTTCAGGTTCGTGTGATTTTAATTGGGGTACTTTGTTTTGAGGTTTAGGGTGTGATTTTTTTTTTTTCAGTTTTTTATATTATATATGGATATGGATAATTTGAAAAGGAAAAAGTGATGACTGCTGAAAGGGTATTAGTGGTTGTGTTTCTGCATGGTCCTTTGTATGTTTTCATCAATTTGCCTTTTTTTTTTTTTTTTTTACTGTTAGGAGCTCCAGTGATTCTTCAATCTGGGATTCCGTTGCCTGATAAGAGAACTCTGGAATTGATCCTTGACAAGCTTCAGAAGTACGTGTTTCCGTTTCCCATTTTCCAGTGTTTCTTTGGGTTTGGTGTTTAACTGTTTGTGGTGATGAACAAGAGGGTGAATGTTTTGGGTGCTATTTTGTTTTCTGACTTGGGACTATTGTGGGGGGTGTGGATGATGGCAGGAAGGACACTTATGGTGTGTTTGCGGATCCTGTTGATCCAGAAGAGGTGTGTCGATTTTTCTTCCTGAGTTGGTAAATCTTGCTTTTGGAAGAAACCCCTGAGTTGGAAGTTCAAATTCTGTTTTGACATGCAGCTTCCTGATTATCACGATGTGATCGAGCATCCCATGGACTTTGCCACTGTGAGGAAGAACTTGGCAAATGGATCTTATACCACCTTAGAGCAATTTGAGGTATGCAAATTTGTCTCAGCTGGTCATGATTGGAGGAGTTTTTTTTTTATTTTTTTTTTTGAGATTTTATTTGTTTTGCAATTTGGTACTGGGTTTGGTTGTTGAGTGTGCTCTTCTACTGAGATATTACTTGTATGTTGTTTGAACTCTTACGATGCTCTGACTTTAGAGCTGAGACTCAAATTTAGGCATAACATAACCTGCTTTGCTTTTCTGTAATGGATTCAGCAAGGATGACTGTTGTCAATGATGTATCGGACTATCAGCAAAAAAATGTGGGTTGTTAGCAAGAGTCAGCCACATGTAGTTAGTACTGAGCATGTAATGAAAATATTTGGAATGACTAATTTCTTGATTTATTCAGGATATTGTCAAGTTTCAACAGGTCTTTCTATAGTATTACTTACAAATGGTCATTGCATCATTTTATTAGGCAACTAACTAAAAAGACTAAAAACTATGCTGAATATTTTAATTTCTTATTGGTTGATGCATCATCCCATGTTCATTGTATTTTTAAATGAAGTCTGTCAGGATTTTGCTAAGTACATACAGAAAATGGCACATTCTACATTGCAACTATAAAGGATCTACATTAACCAAGAGCATGGAAGAAAATCTTTTCATTTGAGTTTGATTGTAACCTGCTTGATTGGCATTGAATTGTGATAGTCTAACACTCTAACTTAGTGTTAAAATTACAGATTAGCTCTTAGGAATGTGGAACTTTAAAACATTTTATTGCAAAAAATGTTGTTTGATTTGATCATGCTAAATCTATCTTATGAGCATGACTTCCCTAGACCTTTTTCTTGCAAAAAATGTTGTTTAATACTGTCAACGATACCATCTTCATCTGATTATTGATTTATTCATCTATTGCCTCCCATTTAGATATCATGTCAGAAGTCTAAAAAGCAACTGGTATTTTGCATATGGTTTCTGTTTCTTCCTGTTCTTCATGGGTGTTACACAGGTGCTAATGCCTGGAAGGATATGATAGATTAGATCTTGGGTTGGAAATCTTGATTTTCTGGGTAAACAGAGGTAGTATCTCTGGCAATACCTATGGCAATATTGATTTTTAATTAGATTTACTAAAATCTGTAGTTGAAGATTTCCCTGATAAAAGACGGTTCTTGATTCACAAAGTACTATAATTTGTATTGGGGAGAAATTGATTTTTTTTTTTTATAATTTATTTTTCTCTCTGACTAGTATGGTTTTTCTTGGTATTGGGGAGATGCTTTTTAAACAATTGCTGTTATTATGATGAATGATATTCAAGAAATGTGAGAATGAACTTGCTACTCTGCTATTTTTTTGTGCATCTCCAGGACCTATTGCTTGGAATATTGTTTCCTTTCTATCTTCTTAACTGTTCATTAGTCTTCTTAATTGAGTAAAAATTGGATGACCAGATTTTACGATAATTACTCTGACTTGTGAATGAAATTGTTGAATGCAGAGTGATGTATTTTTAATTTGCTCAAATGCAATGCAGTACAATGCACCAGAGACTATATACCACAAACAGGTATAAAGCTCAATGCTTCCCTGTGTTCCCCTCCCAACATATGTGAAATCAATAATTGTTTTATACTTTTATTGTGCTTACTGTCTGACCACTATGTTTTTCACAGGCACGATCAATACAAGAACTTGGACGGAAGAAATTTGAGAAGTTAAGGATTGGCTTTGAGCACTCTCAGATTGAACTGAAATCAGAACAAAAAGCAGGATCCAATTATTTGGTTAAGAAGCAACCAAAGAAGCCACTGGCACGTGCCTCACAAGAACCTGTTGGCTCTGATTTCTCCTCAGGGGCAACTCTTGCTACTATTGCAGATGTTCAGCCAACTTCCCATCTGATGCAAGGTGGTAGATGTGAGAGGTCTGGCAATCTTGATGGTATTTTGGAGGCAAATGCTTTCTGGATTGATGCAAATCAAGAGAAAGCTGAAGATGTTTTGTCAGGTATATCAGTAATGAGATCATGCTATTATCTTTCTACCGTTACATTTGCCCTCGTTATTCCTATACATACTGTTAAAGGAGGATGCTTATGTCAAAATCTAGTTATTCCATTTTTTATTGTGTTGCTATATTGTTTCAGGGAAAGGCCTTCTCTCTAAGTGGGGAAGGAAGTCCTTTGTGCTTGATGAAAGTCGTCGTGCATCTTATAATATGTCCAATCAACCAATTGTTAAACCAGATTCGATATTTATGACCTTTGAGAGTGGAATGAAGCATCTGGTTACTGTATGTATCAAAAGGACTGAATTTTTTTCTTGTATAGTTGGCTTGCTTTTACTCACATTGTCAACATAAAACATTACAATTTGTAATTTTTGGATACAGGTTGGACTTCATGCAGAATATTCCTATGCTAGGAGTTTGGCCCGTTTTAGTGCATCTCTAGGACCTATTGCTTGGAAAATTGCTTCCCACAGGATTCAACACGCACTGCCAGCTGGATGTAAATTTGGTCGTGGTTGGGTTGGAGAGTATGAACCGCTTTCTACCCCAATATTAATGGTTAATAATCGTGTCCAAAAAGAAAATAGTTTGGTTACAAAGTTGCATTCCACTACTGAACTACCAAAGGGTAACCTAAATTGTAAGAATGTGGAATCCAGCATCGAGCATCCTGTAAATGGACAAAGGCTTGAGGGAAAACATCCTTCAATGCCTGATTTCGAAGGAAAACCTTTATTTGGTTCTGCTGGAGTAAGGCTCAATGCTCCTGTCAACATCCTTAATCAGGAGCAGAACGCCCAATCCAGGAAATTAGGCAAGTGTGAGAATAAGGGTTTGAAACAATTGGAGTTGAATTCTTTAACCTCAAGTAATCAGAATAATAATGGTCTGATTGCAAAGTTTACAAGTAATGCTTCTACAGCTAATGCTCCTGCAGTAGAGTCCAAGCCCAGAGAGATGGTGCCAAGGAACATGTTCAAACAGCCAGATACTAATGGAGTTAATAGCGGAGAGTTGCCTAATGGAAAAGTCACGAATGCAAGTTTGAATAGACAGGTGACTGGTTCATCACCTGAAAGTATATCGAATCAATCAAGAAGAGCTGCTCCTGGTGTTGTCCATGGGCAGGAGCAGTGTCTTAGCGACCCAGGTCAGTTGATGAGAATGTTCGCAGAAAGGGCTCAAAAGCAACACACTTCCAATCATTCGCATGTTGATACTCCGCCTGTGACACTATCAGGTCCATCTGGACAGAGAAATGACTCGGGCAATGCTTCAGCAACAGCTGCCCATGCATGGATGTCTGTTGGGGCAGGACGGTTTAAACAAGGACCCGACAATTCTAGTTCACCCAAAAATCAGATATCTGCAGATTCTTTGTACAACTCAACAAGAGAGTTGAATCAGCATATTTCAAAAATTCGGGGGGAGTTTCCCCCTGGTGAAATGCCTTTCCAACCATTTCAAGCAGTTGCTCCTCAATCTGTTCACACAGGTGCTGTTTCACAGTTTCCTGACCGGCCTATGGTTTTCCCTCAGTTAGAATCTGCTGACCAAACGAGCTTTCAAATGAGAATGTTTGCAGAAAGGGCTCAAAAGCAACACACTTCTTCCAATCATTCGCTTGTTGATACTCCTCCAGTGACATCATCAGGTCCATCTGGACAGAGAAATGACTCAGGCAATGCTTCAGCTACAGCTGCCCATGCATGGATGTCTGTTGGGGCTGGAGGGTTTAAACAAGGACCCGACAATTCTAGTTCACCCAAAAATCAAATATCTGCAGAATCTTTGTACAACTCAACAAGAGAGTCGCATCAGCATATTTCAAGAATTCGGGGGGAGTTTCCCTCTGGTGGAATGCCTTTCCAACCATTTCAAGCAGTTGCTCCTCAACCTATTCACACAGGTGCTGTTTCCCAGTTTCCCAACAGGCCTATGATTTTCTCTCAGTTAGCATCCGCCGACCAATCTAGATTTCAAATGCAGCCCCCTTGGCGAGGTCTTAGTCCTCGTAGCCAGTCAAGGCAGAAACAGGAAACCCTTCCACCTGACTTGAATATTGATTTTGAATCACCAGGGTCACCTGTAAAACAATCTTATGGTGTCCTTGTTGACTCACAGCAACCAGACCTAGCTTTGCAACTATGATGAGGCATTGCTGTCATGGTATGGATGTTTCCACTGGAATTGGACTGGTCATGGAATTTGCAGCTCCTGTAATTGAATGTTGAATTTTGATCCTTGAAGACTTGCATAATAAATGTGAAAATGCCAAAATTTACGCAGATTGGAATTTTGCACAAGGTATTCCTGAGTCGAAATCAGTGCTGGAGACTTCTGTGGATTTAACAGAAATAACTTCACGGCTCACCATAATTTCCTCATGAGGATTACCGAGTCCATGCACCATGTCTCTGTTAACCTAGGGTTGGAGTTGTAGAAAAAGTCTGCAAGTTGATTGATTATGTTGGTTGCAGGCAAATTGCAAAATCTATTGTTGATGCCTTGTATGTATATTGTTTACAAATTGATTAAATTTGGTTGCCTAGATATTTCGTTCCATGGATGACTACTTATGTATCTGAATTGGTGGTAGGGCGTCACTTACTATTATTTTGTACATGAGATTTACATTTTACTAATGGAAAGTGATTGCTTGCGTCTTTTTCTTTATTTAACTCTATTTTGTACATAAGTTCCAGGCCTATAAAGCAAAGATTTTTTCTCCTTGATAAGGTATTCTTTGAAAGTTTAGCAAAATATATTATTGAGCCATGTTAATTTTCCATATGGCACCCATAAAGTTTTTCTTCTCTTTGAAACACTAGCCAATTATTCTTTTCTACCACTCTTAATCACCTGTTCACAATCATGAGGATGTTTTTTTTTGGTAACTACATAAGGATGTACATGTAGGAATTGAAAGAGAAAAATGCCCATTTCTCTTTTTCCCCTTTTCCCAAAGGATAGGCTTAGACACGCTGAAGCAATTATAAATAACATGAAACCATAGGATAGGCTTTAAGGTATTTGATGGCAGCTACCAACAAATTTGGACACTCGTTGGACATGCAAAATTGGTTGTGCTTTGCAGCTTTCTGTTGGATTTAGATTCTTTTCGTCTGTGTTTCTTCTGATCCGTCAAAAGCATGCCATCACTGTTATCCATTGGATCCTGAAGATTCAGGGCAGCAACAGAAGCTGTTTAAGAATGACAAAATCATGAAAGTTTCTAGCCCCAAGGTGAAGAAGAATTTGCTTGTTGATTTCCTTTGTTTGCTGCTTGGCCTCTGGTTGATTATTATAAGCCACATTTGCAAAGCAATGTGGCATGGAACTTGTTGGAATGCAAAATAATGTCACACTGGTGTGGTTGCATTGCATGAAGCCTAGAATTGAGGCAACTCTAGAAACTTGGTGATCCAAATTTGACAGGGGGAGGGCCACAAGATTCTTGAAATCATCTGATGCTCCTAGACTCCAACCAGTGGGATCAATGCCACGTTAAAAAAGTTCTAATGTTATGTCATGACATTCTCTTGTATTTGTAATTCGGTAGCTCGTGATGCTATTTTCTATATATACTCCATTAATTATTACTTCTAGTCCTTTTTATCGGGAATCTTTTGAAAAAAATATCATCTTTTTTATAAGATCTTTAATGTATATTTGTTTTTATAAAAATATCCTTAAGTGCAAGTGGATTAATTAATTAATAAGGTGAAAGATAATACTGAAAAAAATTACACTAAATTTTAATAAATTGAATATAAATTAAATTTCATAATTCTTGTCAACTATTTAAAGGAATCTTATATGCTAGAGCATGTAGTATTTTGGTTTGAGTAGAACTGAACTGGAATTTTTTAAGCAAAGTTTTGAAGTTAGTCTTGTGAATAAAAAAAAAATACGATTAAAAAAATATTTTATTAAAGATAATCGATCAAGTTTTCTTCCACAAATAAATTATCAATAAAATTGATAGATATTTTAAATCAATAATATGATTAAAAAAACTTAGTATTTGATGAAAAAAATTGGATATCCTTGTTAGTTTTTCAAGTCTTACCTTAAATGAGTGTAGAAATGGGAAACATATAGAGCAACGACTTTTATTTATTTTATAACAATAATTTCTTAATAAATAAAATCTATTAAAGTTTCAAATTTTCTTATTTCAATTTTCATATTCTTCATAAAACAGTGTTATTTATACAATAATTTTTTTTAACAATTCTTACACATTCACTTTTTTTTTTATCATATAATTTATTATATATTTTTTTCTTAAGCAAGTGGTTAAAGGGTTCAAATCCCTAGTGTATGAAGAAAATTAGGTTGAAAGAGAGACAACAACTTTAAGTCTTGATGAGCGATTGGAGATACTCCTTGCAATCAGATGCATATAACAAGTATTCTTTTCTCTTTTCTTTTCTTATCTCTTGTATATAATAACATGTAAAATTTTGAGGTATACATTTTTGTTGCGTGGAAAAGAATCTCTTGCTTTTGTCAATCAGTCAAGACAAAATCAATAAGGAATATATTAACATTTCTCGATAAATAAAAAATTCAATAATAAACTATTTATGGATAAAAGTCATAGAACGAAACAAAAAATAAGTGGGCACAATATACCCAAAACAAAATTTTATTTTGCACAAGAAGTATTAGCCGGTTATCAAATATTCATCCACAATCTTTCTCAGCTGTGTCCTACATAAACATGAGAATATATTCTAAGTAATCAAGGATATATGAGTGGAACAAAAAATTCTTTCTCCGATCTCCATAGGAGTGTGTTTGATTTAGAGGAGAAAAATAAAAGATTTTTTATAAAATTAAAATAAAATGCAAGAGATGTAAGTCTCATCAAATAAAATACAAAAAATTCTTTAATAAATTATTTCTCTCTTTAGTACCCAATACAACCTTAAAGATTTTACCACAAAATCAAAAATAACTTGCACACAGTCAATCAGCATACACAGGAGATATAGTTCTAACTTGCATAACACCATCTTTTCTAATGCTTGTTGCTCTTGGATTTTTTGGCTTTGTACTTCTTCCTATCTCTGAGCATGCAAACATCACCATCGCATATAAACTCTTTGGATTCTGAGGACTCAGAGAAGCAGCAGCAGCGAAAGAAAGACAAAGCCATGGACTGATCAAGCTTGAAGCCACGACAAGAAAGAAAGAATAACAAAGTGGCTTTGCTTATTTATCTGCATTCGTAATGATGCTATAATATACTATAATATGAAGTCATGAACACACATTTTTGTGATGTAGTGGGTGACAAGTAGCATATGAAAAAGCATTAAAAAAATGGTCAAAGATTGCACAATCTGTCAGTGTCAGCAATGAAAACACGTCTTGTTGCTTTGTTGACAACTTGTCAGGGACAAGAGTAGTTGCCACGTAACACAGTTGGACTACTGGCATGGTAGCTGAAGTCAACAACAATGGATGAATGTCAAATGAAGGAGTAAATAAATAAAATAACCACTTTGTTCCTTGAAGACGGTGGATTCATGCTGTTACATTAATTTGTGAACCAAAGAAAATACACAAAAAAGTTCTTCAAAATATAATTCATCACTTACATTAGTTTAAGTGTTTAACACGTGTGACTTGAGTGATAATATCAATGTATGCAAAAATAAAAAGATTTAAATATGTTTGAAGTTTATAATGAATGTTGGATCTCTAATAATTTATTTTGCTGTTTGGGATATTGATATTGAAAAGAATAAAAAATAGAACCATTCATTCTAATTGGAGATATATAAAAGCTCCAATATATTTTTCTTCTACATACTTGAAGTAAACGTTGAGTGCCTGCGTTACATATATTTTAATTTGATGGACATGATAAAACGAAAACAGACAGTCTCAACAGGTAACATTTAATATATCAAACCTTTTCTATCTTAACATTTTCATAATGCCATAATCTATTTCATTTCGGATTATACTTCCACACACAAAAGCATGAAGTTAATTTATTTGTCATTTATTAACACCACTCTGAGTTTACCATTATTATGTTGTTTCAAATCGTTTTTGAAGATGAGGCAGAAATATCAACTTTTTTTTTTATAATAAAACAATATTAAATTAAAAGAAATATTATCATAAAAAGAAGTGGAAAGCCAATGAAGTTCTTTATGGATAATTCAATAAAGATGAAATCATAGAATAATTTCTATAGAGGAAAGCATATACAATGATATATTTGTTGATTCCTCTCAGGGTTTTGATACAGCTCCCCATGTTTTGGTTGAAGAGTATGTCTCCAGCATGTTAGTGATCAGTCACTTGTGCTTTTGTCTGTTGTCTCTTATTTTCCATCATTTATGTGTTCATAACAAAAGTTGAGAATATTCTAATGATCTGAATGATGGATGCATGCGTGTGAGGCAGAGTACCATTGAGTTTGCAATAATTTTCAGTTTTCTGTTAAAAGCAAAATATAAAAAAAAAAATCATTATTGTTTCACTTTACTTTAATTTTTTTAATTGCTTACTTGAAAAGCATGCCTTTGATAATATGGTGACAAACAAAGTTTGGCTATATATTCCATTTCATCTACTGTTTCATTTTGATTACTTTTAATTAATTATTAAAAGGATGTAGCTTTTTCTATTGTTCTTTGGTTGTGTTACATGGCTGACATGGAATCATATCATGATTTTGGGCCAATCACATGCTTCACGCCATGTTTCTTGTTCGGATTATTCTCTCCTACAGCACCTCCAGTCACAAGAAACTACCAAATGCTAAGTATTAATGCATGAATCCACTTTAACAAGGTAACTAATTAATAATTTGTGATACTCCTAATCTGACATTAGTTTTAAGTAAGGAATTACTAAAACTTGATGTTCAGAAAAGAATTTGGGGAAATTAACTGGCAGAAACTATCTTTTATAAATAAAAAAAATTGAATCATTCATTCAAAGTGATATATATATATATATGCCCAATTTCCGTCTCCAATCTGCAGACTAGAGGTAAACTTTGAGTGCCACCGATACATATGTTTTGATTTGATGGGTATGAAATTATCTTTCTGCAGCAGTTCGCATATCCAGAAAATAGAGTGACAAACATACATAGACAGTGTCAATTACGTCTCAACCAGGTAATTAACAGTTATTAAACATATTTCAAACCTTTTCTATCTTAAATTATCATACTCCCATAATCTATTTCATTTCGGATTATACTTCCACGCAAAACATAGTTTCATGAATTAGAAATATGACTTAATTATTAATTTTTGTTAGCTAGAAAAATTGAACTCAATTTTTTTTTCTTTCCACTACTACAAAAACAAGCTTTTAAGACGGGTGTTTAACCACTTTAAAGATGGTTTTGAACCCGTCTTCGTAACCAGTTGTAAAATTACACATACAAAGACAATTGCACAATCGTTTTAGATTTATTTTTTATTTTTTTAACGTACCTTCTAAGACGGTTATAGAGTATAACCGTCTTAATATGTAGGGAATAACAGTCTTCAATCCTGTTTTTTTTTACAGTACCTTCTAAGACGGTTATATGCATAACCGTCTTAATATGTAGCCATTCTGTTCGCTTTGTTTTAAAATTTTTTACCACATCTTCTAAGACCATTATGCGTATGACCGTCTAAGTATGTATCCATTCTAAAACGGTTCTTATGTATAACCGTCTTAGATTCTGTTTTCTTTTTAATTTTTTTACCGCATCTTCTAAGACGGTTATGCCTTTTTTTTTTAATTCCCACCAAATCATCCTTATAATTCCTTAGAAACATGACTTAACCCTTTCTACTGCACACATCCTTTTCTCCTCACATTCTCATCTTGTTCATTACATTTGGTTCATGAAAATAGTGGTGGTGGCTTTGTCTACGGATCAAGGAGAGGATTTTCAAGTCAAAAAGCTTCATATTTCTTAACAAATTCTTTAGATCTACAAGGGTAAGGGGTGCTAGCTTGTCTTGTTTTCTTTATTTTCCACCAAACATTAATATGTTTAAATGATGTGGTTGTTGTGTTGATTGGATAAATATTCTTGCTTGATGAGTCATTGTGCCTATGAATTTTTTTGAGTATGTTGTCAAGCATTTTTGCTGTTCGCACTAAACATGCTACTTCATTATTTCAATCATATCTCAATATTGTACAAAACGAATTTTGAAAAGGTAATTATAAATCTAGAAACTAATTAAAATTCTTTAGATTTATTTTTAGACACCAATTCCATTTACAAATGTTAAGTTTTGACCTCTCAAAACCTTGTTACAAAATGAACCTACTACTACTATCAGTGAATTTTTTCCATCATTAGTGGGTTATTTCGGTGATTTTTCTTTTCTACAAAACTTTGAAAACCAAGCATAAATTTGAAAATTAGACTCTATAATTTTTTTTATTTGGTAGATCCTTTTATTAAAAATAAAAACCATTTGTTTCTTTAACTAACTAAGGAATCTTAAGAGGGCTTTCTTAATTTTGGATTTCAATTATTTTAAAAGCTTTTTCTTATAAAAAAAATTGAGATATTCGATCAAAATTTTAAATAATAGAACTAAGTTTTATATTATCCAATCAAGATTGTAAATTTTTTTTAAAAAAATTAATAAAATCTATTGATATTCAATTAAGATTTTTTATAACTTAAAAAGTCTAATATTTAAAAGTACACAAATTATAAAGGAAGAGGACTGAGTTGGCAAACATAGCTTTATATGTGCATGTAGTCGTAGACTTATGCACACTGCATATATACATGAACTCATATACACCTGTAGGCTTTAACAATCATTATGTTTTAGACCTACACGAAAGCTCATTCATATTTCATTTATGAAATTGAAACTAGGGAGATGAATCAGGTCATTCATATGGATGAAGCTCATTATTTTTCTTCTCACTATTACAAAAAAGACTTTTTACATCGGTTATTTACCCCTTTCTACGTCGGTTGTACAACCGTCGTAGTTATAGATGTCGTTAAAAAAGCAAATTTTTAAAGTCGGTTGACAACCGTCTTAGAAAATGACATTCTAAGACGGTTGTTATCTAATAACCGTCTTAGAATGTCATTTTTTAAGACGGTTGTTTGCTACAACCGTCTTAGAAAGTCACATTTTAAGACGGTTGCTACATAACAACCGTCTTAGAATGTTCCTTTCTAAGACGGTTCTTACGTAACAACCGTCTTAGAATGTGGCTTTTTAAGACGGTTATTTAACTAATAACCGTCTTAGAAAGACACATTCTAAGACGGTTCTCAGTCCAATAATCGTCTTAGAATGTGTCTTTCTAAGACGGTTCTTTTGACAACCGATGTAGTTTCGTGGTATTTTATTTTATTTTTTTTCCAATTTTTTTTACGTGTACATAATAGTAACTGTGGTAATATGATCAATCTTAATGAACCATACGAAGTATATAAAAATAAATATCATTTCATTAACAAGATTAATCTCAAAGCTTCACTAACAATATTTTGTGATGCTAATTACAATGGTTAAAAAAAAGGCTACAAAATAAGATATTTACTGCCTAGAGTTGAACACGGTGTCTATAAAATTTTGATTCATTACAACATCCTTAACAAATTACAGGGTTAATTTTTCCAATAATTTTGGTGTAGGTTCAATAAACCGCTCATCTCCATCCAACATTGCTACCATGAGTTTATGAGCAGTTGAGCATTCCAAGCTCTTAGGGATGGACCGGTAATATGACAGATACAATTGCCTTGCTCTATCAAAAGCATCATTAACCCAGACACTATGCTGCATAACAGAAACATCACAAGGAATGCAACAGAGCATAGATGTAATTGAGTACATAAATGCAGTAATAAGACCAGGAATTATATTTATATATTATATGTAAGCAACATATGTTGTAATTTCACTTGACTTTAAAAAAATAGCAACATATTTTGTAATTTCAATTGACCTATCCAAAAAGTCTATAAAAAGTCATTGAAGAATAACTCGGAATTCTATCAAGAATCACAATCCACTGATAGCATATTAAGTCTGCATATTTTAATGCCTAGCTTATTGCAAGTATATTGTCGATGTCAAATACATGTATCATTGCCCTACAAATGGTTATTTGTGTGATTGTAATTCCTGTAACAACTCAAATTATATATTCACAATGTGAGTTTAGATATCCTACAAAGTTATTAGACAGTAAAGGGTCAAAAAATAACAACTCACATTGCTCCTTCCCCAAAATGTCGTCCGCTTAGAACTGAAACTAGCGCTACTAGCTTTACTTGTTTGCTTTTCAGAACATGATTCAATCATTGGCATGGGTAAATGGTTGCTGGGGTCCATAGAAGATAAAATTTGAAGCATCATTTTCATCAACTGGGTTTTCGCTGCCCTTTCTTTGCTTGTTTTGATCCTCAGACAGTGGGGTATTTGAAACAGCATTCAGATTAGCATTTTCAGTCTTAGCATGGTTACTACTGGAGGATCCAACATCAGAATCATCACCCCCAAATGCCTGCAGGACCACAAAGAAGAGTTTAGGAGGATAGAGGGAAAAGAAAATAACACTGCTACTCACAGAAAGAGCTTAATATAAATCTTTAACAGAGGAAATAAAACTGTAGAAGATAACCTTGTAATCATAAAGATCACTGCCAGCATAACCTTATAATTATAGGAACAACCTATGCTGCAAGAGGTCAAACCTTTTTATCTCATTATAACATGGTGTGGACATGCTGTGGCCGTTGTATCTAAAGATAATGGATACAACGCAAGCAATTTATAACATGGTGTGGCCAATGTGTCTTTAAATATTTTTAAAAAAATTAAAAAAAAAAAAATATATATATATATATATATATATATATATATATATATCACATTGTAAACTTTTCATTAACTTTCTCCTGCAAAGAAAAATATATACCTCAGCAACAGCAGCCCTTGATTCAGCATATGCAACTGCACGCAATGCATTAGCTAACTCTTTGCTCATATCCTCAACCTGTCTCAGAGAATTTTTTAGGGCCTGATCCCGACCTGATGTGAATCTCTGCACATTTTCCCGCTCTTCATTTAACTCTTGCTTGGCCTCAGCCCATTCCCTCTGAAAAGTGAGAAATTATGATAGACATAACAAAAAATCATGAAAAAAACACCAATATGCACTATTTAAGGAAACAAAATTGTGATTAACCAATTAATATTAAGTATTTATAAGGAAACAATAGAACAAATCTCCAATTTCTTTATATATTCTTCTTGCTTAACCCTCTCTGCAGCTCTTGCTTGCCACATGTTTCAAATAAAAAAGAATCATATAGATAGAAATTTTATAGAAACATGAAAGTAACACAAGGTGTTCTCCCCTTCCACTCAAATTTGATAATTATAAAATATTAAAATCCAAGACATAAAGATTAGAATTTAAAAATTTGCCCATATGTGATCATAGTCTCACACTCTCACAAGACTCCAATAGAGTGCTAGTTCATGTAAATTTTGCTTCACTAAATATTTATGAGGGGGAAAATGTGTAGAGATTACTCATTTCATTTCAAGAATTTAGGGGAAAAACAATTAGTCTCATTGTGAAAAACATACCAAAATCTGAAGCAAAATGCTAGCTGAAAACATAAAAGCCAACCCAGCAAGGCTGCAAGTCTAGGAAAGAGAACGTTAAAAATTGATTTACCTTATATTAGAATATAATCAATCATGGTACAAAACATATTGTAAAAAGAAAATAAAAACATATCATGTATAATAAGGACAAGTTTCAGGGGATGATCTATGTAATTTACTTATTTTTAAACTGAATTTTATTATAATTTTATCTTGAAACTCATTATAAAATAAAAGTAAAGATTAAATTATTTTTATAATTGATTTTACAAAATGAATTTCGTCCTAGTAAGAGGATAAAATTTATTTTATAACACATGTTATCTATTTAAAAAAATCATTTTTTTCTTTTCAACTAAATAAGAGAACTTTTTTTTTATATATTTTCTTCACTTTTAAACTGTATAACATAAAATTTAAATCATGTGTGTTTGAATTTTAAATGAAATTAGTTAGAAGTTGTAATTTTTGTTTCCTTAAAATACACAAAAGGTATAGCAAGCTAACATTCCTAAATTAAACAAGTATATGTTAGTTAA
>PYAF01000235.1:207930-235561 GCA_007407185.1 Glycine tomentella
TTTTTTTCTTTTCAACTAAATAAGAGAACTTTTTTTTTATATATTTTCTTCACTTTTAAACTGTATAACATAAAATTTAAATCATGTGTGTTTGAATTTTAAATGAAATTAGTTAGAAGTTGTAATTTTTGTTTCCTTAAAATACACAAAAGGTATAGCAAGCTAACATTCCTAAATTAAACAAGTATATGTTAGTTAAGGCAGCCTAAGAAATATAACACACTAGAATAAAATTTAAATTAAATTAATCTTTTTTGTTAAGTACATGAAATCAATTTATCTGTATTAAAATTTAAATTAAGATTTAAAAGCAATATATGTAAATAAATTTTATTAACTATTTTCTGTTCGCCACATGCCAGTAATTTTATTAATTGATAACACAATTTCATTAAAAACAACTTTGAAAGAAAAATTTATGTATATTATGCTATATAATAATAATAATAATAATAATAATAATAATAATAATAATAAAATAATAATATATAATAGTAAGACTGTTAAAGTCTTAAACGAAAGTTCTTAAATGTTTATATAGAATAAAAAAAAAGTATTAATATAATTCACAAAAAATTGGTGGGACAAAAAGGGTTCTGAATAAAAAAAGTATTAATATTGATGAAAGTAATTATTCACACAATGCATGTCATTGCTGTTAGTCAATACGGGGCATAACAATATGACAGTGTAGTATGAATGCTTATATTCACAAAGAAAGTGTGGAAATGTAAACGATAAGGAGTTAATTACATTAAACTAGAAAATTGAGAAAAAAAAAAAAAACAACTATTAACCACCGGGAGGGGGAATGGGTAGAAAATGGTGGCGGGATCCTCCCTTCAATTAATTAAAATAGTTGGGTCCATATTGGCTTTTAATAAATAATGATAATTGTAACTGAGAATAGATTCTGGACAAAATTTCATAGTGTGGCATAAATTGTGTTCGTCAGTGTCTTCAATTCTATAATATCTAAATTGTAGTTGACCACAAATAGAGGATTTTTCCATGACTAGGATTTTTCCAGATACCAAAATTATAGTTTTTCGTAATTTTCATGACTAGGATTTTTCCATAGACCAAAATAACATTAACTTACAAATTGCTTGGATCCAATGCTGTTCCTCTCTGCAATTGTTTCGATCATGTACCAAGCATCATTATCAGGAAGTCCCAGCCCAGCCTTCATGCAGGCAAAGTATTAAAAGCACAAAAAGATACAACTTGATTTCAAGGAAATTCAAGCAAATGAATAGACCAAACAATACCATGGGTGATGCCAACACAACAAGCTGAGCTGTAAAAGAAGCAAGAAAATCAAAGGAAAATTAAATGAAAAAAAATCCTTACTTGATGTTGCGGAATTAAATGAATAGTCCGGCACATTATTATCTTTCTATACATATCAGAAGAAACTTCAAGAGCATCTCTAATGGTCAACAAGTCATTACGTGATGTTGCGGAATTAATAGCCATTTTAAGTTGAAAATAAAAAAATTCAAAAACAGACAAGAAAATTAAGAAATATTTTTCTAAAATAAATTTACTCAATTAGAAATTAAGGGAAAAGGTTATCATAACAAATATATATACACAATTATTCTTTGTCTCAGGTGAATGGCAACTCATGACCTAAAAGGAGTCACTCTTTTCCAACACTAGGATAAGATAGACTACATTGAGCATAAGAAAGGGGTTGTCCTGTCTCTATGTAAGATGGGAGAACTCAAAAGCATAGAGACTAGTAGTCTCAGTTAACAATGAAAAAACATAAAGGTTAAAATCATTTACTTTTAAAAGAAAATATATAAATTTGAGCCAAATAAAAAATTCGAGGAGTAAGTGGCCAATTTGATTTTAGTGAAAAGAACATGAACAGGCCAAACGGTGAGCAAAAGCGCGTAAAAGGGTTTAATAAACAAAGACGGTTTTTCTCAAAACCGTATTTGTACACTGTTTTCAAAAACGGTTATTATAAAACCGTCTTTATTTATTTTCTCTTATTTACACTTTTGCCACCGCGACACATATTAAGACGGTTACAAAAGAACCGTAGTTGATTGCATGTCGTAAAATGAGCTTTTTTTAGTAGTGTCTAATAGGAAATTTGGTCCTTCAATGAAGAATAATGAGGCATATTCTTCAGGTTTTTCGGTGTCTTCCGGTTCCTTATTGCTGGGAGGGATATATGGAAAACAAATTTAATAATAAGCTTTGGAGAAATGAATTAAAATTAAGAGATGGAAGAGTCTCGTCCAATTTGTCGACGACTTTTAAGAACAAAACCCTGATGCCAATATTTAATAAAAAAAGTACATTTTATTTCCTAGTTAATGTTCTAAAAATACTTATTATTCTTTTTATTTTATTTTATTTTATTTTCTTCCTTAACCCTTAAACTTTGTTTACAACATTTAATCCCAAGAAGCATTGTCTTATGTTGAAGAATTACCTTGGATGGCACAGGTGACATCCACTCTACTTGAAGAGAGGTCAAAGAAGTCACAACTGCAATTGAACTTCCAGAAATAAACAAAATACATCTTGAAGACTTACTCAATCTAATGAGTTTTTCCTAAGGAAACATTGTTGAATCATCTTTGGAGAATGTGGTTGTAAACAACGGCCCCAACTTTAAAGAGTTTGGTTTGGGAAAAATAAAAAAGTCACAATTAAAATTACTCATCATGGAAAATGAAGTGCAACTTGACATTGATACAAAGGCTACCTATCTTTTTGAATCATTGGTTAGTTTTCTCTCGAGATACTATATATTTGTCATAATATGAAACATTTGAGTTTAATTAATCTTTTTTTTTATTGAAATTATATACAATTTTAAAGTCACATATAAATGCTTTTAGTCAATTGGGTCTATATTTTTAAGATTAAGTAAAATTTGGTTTCTTTATCAATGTTCTACCAAAAGTCTTCAAATTATCATTTTCTACATGAAATCATTTTAAAATTTAAATTGATGAAATTGTTTATAACATTTTTCACTTAAAAATCACCAACAAAAAAAAAAGAATCTCAAAACTTTCCTTCTTCAAATCTAATATTTTTAACTTTCAAAAATTATTTTATAACTTAATATAATTCATTATAAAATTTCAAATATTTAGTTAAAAATGAGAATTTGAGATAGAAAATTTGATAAAAGAACTAATTTTTTATTTTTATTTTTTTTTGAAAGCCTTTAAAATAAAGACAAGATACCAAGTTACCTCTTCCATTGTAATTGTTGGATATTTGGCTACTCCTTAACGTTTTGTTTGAATGCTCATTTCCACTCAATTAAGTTGCACAAAATGATAACAAGAGTGAAAATGTTATAGGATGATGAATTCTCAATGATTACTGAGTACAATATAGGTGACAGTAAGGAGTTAAGGAATGTAATGCAAAACCTCCGACCTTCGCATTTCACAAACCTGCTAGTGTTATCCGGGCAAAAAACTGTGATCATGGCCTGAATATATTTTTGTATATTTTGGAAAAGAGGTCATACAAGCTTGAAACTCAGCATTGAGCAATGCAAAGTGTTAGGTTACCTATTTGAAGTTTATGAATTTACCCGTGATGAAGATGAAGACAGTTGTAAGTATTTCACACAGATAGAGGAATTAAAATTAAAACAAGTATATAGGCTGAGAAACATATGGAGTTACAATCCAACAGGAATTTATGGATTGCAAAATCTGCAAACGATACACATCAAAAGTTGTCCCTCCCTCACATGTATAATCCCTACATCTGGTCAACATTGACAACACCGCCAACTAAATGAATTAAAGTTAGAGACAGGTGAGAGGTTATACCAAGTAATTCCCTATTGGAAAAAGAAGCCAACAATTAAGTTCCCAACGCTGAGCAAGGTGGAGGTCAAGTTTCTCTCAAGTTTGAGATGGTTCTATGAATATCATTGAGAATTCCCAAGTCTGAAAACTTCGATGATAGCAAAATGTCCTCAATTGGAAAAATTCACAACCGGCTTTGCAACTATAGGTGGCCGGTTGTCACAAGATGGTTGTTGTTATGCCCTCTAAGACATTACAAGAGTTGGGGAATTTGAAGAAACTCATTGTGAGTCATTGTAAGGCATTGGAAATGGTATTCAACATCCATGCTGAAATATCTCACTCCACAGAGCTCCTGCAACACCTAGATGAATTGATTAGTATCTACCTAAATTAACCCACATCATCAACATGGAAATTGCCAAGTTCTACCAAAACTTGCAAAAACTACAAGTCTCTTAATTGGTAACCAATGTCTCTAATGCTAACTAATATGGAAATATCGGATTGTGAGGCCTTGGAGAAAATTGTGATCATCGATAAAAAAGAAGGAACGAGAGGGAGTGCCACCTTTTCTCAATTCAAGGATGTTACTCTTGAAAATCTAACAAATCTCTTCACTGTATTTCCTTCTACATCAGAATTTCCATCCTTAGAAACATTGATAGTAGCAAATTGTCCTTCTTTTATGACTTTTGTTCAAGAGTCCAGTGAGCCGAAAGATCGTCCAGAGCTATCTACTTCAAACTATTTCTTTCAAAATTCAGTAAGTTTCAGTTAAAAGTTGTAGATATAATATCCATTATCAAGGGTTGTATACTTGTATGTGAATGCACACACAGAGAGAGAGGAGATATCAACTTACACCAAAAATAGCTCTTTTAGGATTACATCCTATCTTCATTTATTTTCTTGAAATCTAAGATTGTAATAAGTCACTAACCTTATCCATTGATTCCAAAAAATGGATGGTAAGTATGGTAAGTAATTTCAAGAGTTTAGAATTACTATTGCTATAAGTTGATGTCTCCTTTTATTTATATATATATTTGATCCCTCCTCTTATTTTATTTACTATTTGTATAAATGAAGGAATGGAAATATGGAATTGATTGACATAAAGGCATGCATGTGATCGTACTGTACTACACTATCAGCTTACCTTAGATCAATTTATATATTGCAGTTCACACTTCTTTGTTAGTTATGTATTTATCTCTGTTCCCGAAAATTATTGAAAATTAAATTTTGTTCCTTGCAGTTGTCAATGGAAAAATTGAAGGTACTTTATGTAATAAATCAATTTGTTGAGAAGCTTTGGCACTACAGTTGTCCTTCCAAATCATTTTGTGAATTGGAAAATCTGACATTAAGCAACAACAACAAATTGTTGAACGTCATCTCTTCTAGCATGATCATAAGATTCAACAACCTAAAAAAATTGACTTTGGACAAATGTGAATTATTGACCGAGGTATTCAAGCTTGAAGATGACAAGCCAAATCAGAATATTCAAGAAATGCTTCCTCAACTAAGTGCATTAGCATTAAGTAACTTGAGAGATTTGACATGTGTCTGGAACAAGGAACCTCAAGTTCCATTTTTCCCAAATTTAGTGTCACTTTCTATTGTCCACTGTGATAGCCTCAAAAGTTTGTTCTCACTTTCTTCTAAAAATCTTGGAAAACTCAAACTACTCAAATTGTGTGGTTTTGAGAAAATAGAAAAGGTGATATCTACTCATAAAGATGAAAAGGTGTCTATCATGTTCCCTAAAAGGGAATGCCTTGTACTCAAGGATCTTCCAAGGTTGGTCAGTTTCTGTTAGCAGAATGAAACTTTTGATTTGCCTAACTTACAAAGATTGAGGCTGAGTCATATGCGTCTAGCATATAACGCTTTCCAAGCTAAAAGAAGAAAGGAATCAATCACAAATGAGTGATAATTGTCTATAATTGTTAGAAACATTGATGATTCCTTCTCAATCATACTCTCACTCACTTTATGTATTTTCATAGTAGAAGAGTGCAAGAAAAGAAGAGAACAAAGCAAGAGCAAGAAAAGTCAAGTCAAAACATCTCGCGCTAATCGCGTGGTGTTGGCGCTGTTTGTGCCAAAGAAGGATTTATAGTGTATTGCTCTCTTCTATCTGGCGCAGTTCGCGCCACAGAAAAGGTTCCAGTGTTAAAGTCTCTATCATCTGGCGCTAACAGCGTGGGACGTGACGTGACCAGCGCCAGGCTTGGTATAAAGTGGCGCTACCAGCGCGGGAATTGGCGCGAGTGACGCGGCGACACGGGATTTTATTGTTCTATTTTGCAGAGTATGATTTTAAGGGCATTTTGGAAGATTCACTCCCTGCATATAAATAAAAGGTCATGAAATTAATGAAGACACTTCAGACACTTAAAAATACCAGAACAAAGGAAAAGGAAGGAGCTTGGGAAGTGTTGGCTAGGGCAAGGAGATTGAAGACCAAGTGAAGAGATGCTTCTCTTCTTCTTTCTCTTTGATGTTCCTCAGCTAAGCATGTTTTATTTTGTGTCTTTGAAGTCAGACATGAATATGTCTAGCTAGTTACTTATTGTAGTTAGGGCCACAAACCTCATGTAACCTCTTTTGTTGGTTGGATTGGTTCTATTGTTCGTTTATGCTAAGTTATTTTACTTTGCTTTGTTCATAAAGACTATCTCTTTATTAGACTTGATCACTCTGATAATGTTCTGAGAGTTAGGGTTCACAATAGGAATATTAGGGTTCTAATGCTAGACTGTGGTAAATTAACAATCTTTACATTATCTAGGAATATAAATGTATGATTGCGGATGATTAAGTGTATCGAACTTAATGCTTAACCTAAGAGAGATTACTAAGGAATTAGGATCTTTAAGTGGGTTAAAAGGTTAAAGTCACTAAGGAATTAGGAGTTAACTACCTTTTATATAAAGATGCATTATCCGAATAACTAGGATAATCGACTGTAGTAATCAATCCAAGTTAAGAAAGTGGGAATCAAGAGGTGAGTGTGCCCTGACTACTATTTCTCTCATATTTTACTAAAACCAAATATCGTTGTTCTTGAATTCTTATCGATTCTTGAATCTTGTTTTTACTTTTCCTTAC
The DNA here is from genome assembly GCA_007407185.1 of Glycine tomentella. Taxonomy (NCBI): domain Eukaryota; kingdom Viridiplantae; phylum Streptophyta; class Magnoliopsida; order Fabales; family Fabaceae; genus Glycine; species Glycine tomentella. Next base: position 214,857 of record PYAF01000235.1, read on the forward strand.
TTCAAGATACAATATACACTTTCATCAAAACATTTAGTCATCCAACTTCTAAATAATAGTTATGATAAAATTGGTGTAACAATCCTTGTGGGACGATATTCTACTTATCATTTTATTACTTGAAACGATCGATACACTTGTTGATATCGCAACAGTGAGCAATATTCCAAGTATGGAAACATTTTCAAGAGCTAATCTCAACACACCGTTGTTGAGATTAGTATATATATATGTTAAGAAACTTTGGCTTGGAAATTTAAATGATACCATATCATATATGCACAACAATCCAGGTATGCCATTTTTTAATGTTATATGCAAAAATTAGAAAAATATAATATAATAGTGTTACAACATGTTTATATAAACGCAATATAAATAGTTTGTTTTCTAAAAGATGTCCTAAGTAAAACATATTTTAATTTAAATTGTTAGATGACACAAATTTCTTTTGATATTATAAAAAAATAAACTACTTAATCTATTATCCAGAGGCTCCTCGCTATGCGAAGGTAAGGAGGAGAAATATTGTACGCAGTCTTATCCTTGTATATACAAAGAAACTGTTTCCGGATTCGAATACATGATCAACAAGTTACCAATACACAATTTTTTTTATATTATATTAAAAAGAAAATAGCTAAAAGCGAGGATCCTATAATTGGGTTAGGAATCTACGAGGGAGAAGAATAGAGATATCTAAGGAGCATCTAGAGGTGATCAATTCAAATCCAACGTGAAGAAGAAGAGGCCAAGTTGGTCATTTGATTCAAGTGGAAAAAGACTTGCCTTTGGGCTTCATTTAGGCACTACCTTTCGGCCTTGTTCCTTATCTGATTTTAGCTCGATCTTTATTGTAATTAAGTTCATGTATGGGCTTTTAATTGTAAGAAAACGAATGGTCAAGTTTGATACTAATTAAGGGGTGCAAGTTTCGTTCTTAGATTGGATTTCCTCTGAGTTTATTTTAAGTTGTAATTTGAGCTTTAAGCTAAGCTTACATGGGTATTTTCTTAAATTTCTTTAAATTTAGTTTTTGTCTGATTTGAATAAACTCTATAAATAGATGTATTGGGAAAAATCCAAGTCCCACCACATTAACTAAAAATAAGACCCGTATAGAATATATTAGTGAGAGACAATCCTCACCTTATAAGTTAACTTTTGAGATTGTTAGGTCCAAACCTATATTCTAAGATGATATTAGAGTCTTGTCTCCTCTTTTTGGTTCTTATCTAAGGTTTCAATAACTTTGTTGCTAATTCTTATTTAACTTATCAATTTCTAAGAGTGTGGCGCCTTCTTTCTCCTTTTCTGTCTATTTCATCTTTTCTATTTTTTGCTGTTATTTCAGTTCTCTTGTTCATTATGTTGTGTCATAATTAATATATTTGTTTAAAGTAGTTTTGCATTATTTTCTCCTGTTCTACCTTGCTCCTTATTTTATTTCTATAATTCTTGACATGTTGGCCGTTAATTTGTATGTTCCTATATCTATACCTTGTCCAATTGTGCCTCAACCTTCCTCTGAATCCCTTACTGCACAGCATCATACAAAAACAAAACACATCCTCCAACTTTTTCTCCATTTTTGAAATATTTTTCTCATCAATTCAACTTCAAAAGTTGTCCAAAAATATACGTAAAATAATATCTTACTATTTGTCATTCTCCATTTTTTTTGGGTATACTCTCACATGCTCAATCTTGTGTCTTGTCAATCATGGTCCTCTTGGTTAATTAATTTCCATCTTCTCACTCTCAATGCAGCTGACCCCCTCATCCTCACCACCACTCTTTTCCTCTATATAATTTTCTCTCTCATCTCCTTACTCTTTTTTTTTCAAAAATCACATCGTAAATTATTTTATGACTGTAGGTTAATATTATTTGTTTTTAATTATGTATGAAATATTTATAGAATAATTATTCAAAATTAAAACAGCAACCGAATTGCATGAGTTTCAATGTCTATTAGCGATGGGAGCCATTTTCAGTGGCTAATTTGAAATTGTTCAAAGTGAAATAGCTACCGAAATATGTTCAGTCGCTAAAACCAATACTGTTATTAACCAGCACCGTAAACTTATTGGGTGGCTAGTTCGTACATTTAATTACGTCAGCAACCAAAACATATTCGGTCCTTGATTCAAATAAATGAATGTCTGTCACAAAATCCGTCGCTATAATTTCCAGGAATTCAATTTCAAAATTTAAGCCACGTTGCACTATAATTTTGGTCGTGCATGTGGTTGCTATCTTGAACATATGATGAATGATATCAGTTGCTAAAGCAGTCGCTGTTTGTCATCAATTGTCACATTCACTAATTCGCATTTTAATACGTGTAAAATAAAATTATTTATCAAAAATTAATTAGAAATATACAGCACCAAAATTGCTTAACTAATAAAGAAATTGTACTTGAAGTCCATTAATATGTCATTCAAAGACATATTAGCTGTGGGTATCTATATGAAACGTCAAGTAAATATGTATTGAAAGTTATTGATACTATTATAAGTAAAAATAACTTTTTTAACACATGAATTTAACAAATGATTTTTACAAACTAACGATAGAAAATTACTTACATTATAAGGATAAAATATTTTAACATAAGAAAAAATATATATCAAACTAATATTTATTTAATCTATTGAGTGATTTACTCAAAAGTACACATTCAAATTTAAAACAATGTTTTGTAACGTTTCTGATTATCGATTTCTCGGCGGTTTATATACTATGACATTTCATATGGTGGCACTTTATTCAGTTATCTCGTTGATTAGAATTTTTCACCAGTAAGAACCCTTTGTAGGTAGTCTTTTGTTAGACCTCGACAATATGTTTCGGTTGCTTTCAAGATCAATGACCTTATAAATCAACATGAGATTTTTCAGTGTGCTTTGTCCTCATTTACACGTTTTTTGAACAATTTCTCGTAAGATCACCATCTCATAACTACTCTAAATCAAACACGCTTAACTGATATTTAAGTGATGGACAACCAAAAAATAGATATATCTTGTTGATATAGGTAATACCAATTAATTCCTTTAAATCATCCTCAACTTTATCGTCTCATACTTACACAGCCTTTGATTTTCTCTTTTTTCAATGTGATTCATCAACATGTTATTGTGTAAATATCACACAGAGAGAGAGAACAATGACCACTTGTTTAAAAAAAATTATAATATTGTTAATATCAACGATTAATTCTTGGTGTAATTAATTGGAGGATTAATAAAATAGCAATGAAATTTAAACAAAAATAACTAATAACATTATCTGTATTTTGTCATGCACAATTAATTACATGTTGTGTTGTCAAAGTTTACACCAACAAAAAGAGTTTTGATTTTTATTTGAGCAAAATGAAATGCAAATTACATTGAAAATTTAGTCTACAACAAAATACTTACTAAATTATTCAATAAACTAAAACATTTATATATTTTATTTTTCAATCATAACCTTATTAATAAACATTGACAATTGATATTATTTATCTTAACCAAATACACACATTATTTTAAGAATATTATTTACAAGTAATCATATATAATAAACTACAAATTAATACAAGTTTTATTTCTTAACATATTTTTTACAAATTTAAATTACATTTTTTAATAAATTCAAATGAGAATTCGAAAAACTCATATATTGTATATCTAGCTAGAGTCGGAAAAATGGGTAATCAGACTTATTTGGATCAACCCATCAAACCAGATTGGATTAAAAAAATATAGGTCTAAATTCAAATGGATATATAATTTTGACCCAATATTTTTAAAAAAATATAAATTTAGTCTAAAAAAAATAAAATGACCCAAAATGAAATAGTCCAACAAGCCACCAAAGCCTGAACTTTAAAAATAAGATTATATAAAATATGGGCTATTCTAATCCAGTTCATTTTTCACACTCTCGGCCGACCAGTCTAATTTGTGAGCTCTATATCTACTTAGTATTAATTACTAATCAGTATAACACACATATTTTACGTGCATGACGTGTGTCAAAATGTTTCTATAATTAAAACATTCCAACTCAGCTCATGCCACCTTAAAACCAACACATAGTACTGTTCTGTGCAGTAAACTCACAAGTAGTCACAACGCATGCCACATGTTTCACATGCAAATGCAAATTAAGGTTCTTCATCACCCTAGTGTTGTGTGGTGGATTTGCTATTTTGAGCACCAACCCGTGTTGCCCAAAATGCTTGTCCCTTCTGTTCAATTTCCACATTGTCCTTTTGTAGCAGCAAATATCTGAGTTGTTATGAGCTTACATAACAGGTAGGACTTAGGAGGAACCATTGGCTCTTAGAGTTATTCGGAACACGCAAATTTAGCAACCCCCTCTAAATTTCCCTTCATAAACCACTGTGATAACAAATCACCCTCATTCAGTTTATGCCTCTTAATTGATTCTGTTGCCACCTTCCAAACAACCCTCCACCACTCTTCACCACCGTAGTTCGATCACCCGCCACCGAAGCCACCACCACCACCACCGTCGTAAATTACTTCCTAGTTACTACACATAGTAACAATTTTTTTATGGTATAGTTTATTTGAAACTCGGGAATAATTAACCTGTTGCATCAAGGAGTTTGATACACACACCGCATCTTAACGTGTGTATGCATAGAGTATTATTATCTACCACGTACGTGGACAATAAAATTAAGCAATTGGCCTATGGGGAGAAAATTGTAGCAAGAGGGGAGAAGTTGATCAAGTAATTTCTCTAATTGCCATTAAGTTTTTGGAAGGAGACTTGGAGCTTGATGGAGGGTATGGCAAACATTAGTGATGATAGAAGCAATGGTGAAAATGGATTCCTAGCAATGTTTGGTGGCGATGAAAGCGGTGGCAGTGTTGGTAGCGGTGGTGATCAGGGTGGTGGCAATGTGGAGGATGTGGCTCTGAAGAAGGGTCCTTGGACAACTGCAGAGGATGCTATCCTCATGGATTATGTGACAAAACATGGTGAAGGGAATTGGAATTCAGTTCAGAGGAACACAGGGTTGAATAGATGTGGCAAGAGTTGTAGGCTTAGATGGGCTAACCATTTGAGGCCCAATTTGAAGAAGGGTGCATTCTCACCTGAGGAAGAGAAGCTCATTGTTGATCTTCATGCACAGTTTGGCAACAAATGGGCCAGAATGGCTGTTTTGGTATGCATTTCCAGAAAGAAATTTTTATTTATTTATTTATGAATATATAGTTTCTACAAATATATCTAAATTAATAAAAAACTTAAGATACAATAAATAAATTTATGAATTCTTTATTGACATGTTATGTTAAAGGTAAACATGTTTGTTAGTGCCTGGGAACCTGGTGAACTTTAATATTAGTCTTTCAGAAAAAAGAAAAAAAAAATTGGTAATTTTGATTCTGGTAATTTAATCGCCATTTACTAATAATGTGACATCTATTTATATATGTCATGTTAAAGTGATGGCTGCTGTAACATGTTTAATGTTAGACATGTCATATTAAAGTGATGGCTGGTAATAACATGTTTAAATATTAGACCTGTCATATTAAGTGATCCTTAATGTAACATGATTAAATATACTCTTCCATTTACCTGACATGTTATGGTCAAATTATGTTTGTCTCTTTCATTTGGTTTAACATCTGTTGAGAAAAAAGATATGCATATAAATTGAAAATTTGAAACACATCAAGCTAAAAGTTAGCATGAGAACTCATATTTGAATTTAGATTTTGAACTGTGGTTTGTTTTGTTGTTATTGTTTGTGACATAGTTGCCTGGGAGAACAGACAATGAAATCAAGAACTATTGGAACACAAGGATCAAACGCCGCCAAAGGCAGGGTCTCCCTCTCTATTCAGATGAGCATGATCAACACCATCGTTCCACAACACCAACCCCTCCAACCACACCTTCCCCATGCCTCACCCCAACAGGATCAAACCCCAACATTGCCACAAGTTTTGAGTTCTTCAATCAAAACCAACAACAACATCATCAACATCAACAACAATACCAACACCAATACCAACAACAACAACACCAACAACACCCTCTATCTCCAACTGCATCTCATCATTCCCCTCTTAGTTCCCCTCTCCAACACAGACAACCCTTCACCTCTTCATCACCTCACAATTTCTTAGACCATTCACCTCTTCCACTCTCCTCATCCTCTTCACCTTCCCTTCTCTCCTTCACCTTCCAAAGACCAGCACCAATGCTAAGCACCCCTCTTCGCTTCAAGCGCTATCGCGCCTCTCCAAGCTACAACAACAACAACCACCTCTCTGACCCTCCTCTCACCACCCAATTCCCTCACCTTGATGGATTCAGGTTCCCAGTTTCTTCAGGCTTCTCTCAGTTTTTTCAGCCCTCTTTGTTAGACTCCGATCGAGGCGTTTCTTCTTCTTCCTCCTCTTTGGCTTTCCAGCCCAAGTTGGAGCTCCCTTTAAGCCAGTACTATAAACCACCCCAAGAGCAAGACATTAAGCTTGACATTGAGTTCAATGATCCTTCTTTCCAAAGTAGTAGTAGTGGCTTGCTGGGGGATCTTCTCTTCGAGGCTCAGGCAATGGCTTCGGGTCATAACTCAAAGAAACGAGGCTACTTGAGTTTGAATGAGGGAAATGATGTGTCTGCTGCATGCCAAAGCTTTGAGGACTTTCCATCTAGCTCTCTTTATTGGCCTTCTTCAACTTCTGGTTGGTTTCTTGATACATAGTTACTAGTTAGTTACTTTGTGTATCTTCGCTTCATTCTATTTATTTTTTTGTTTATTATTGTTTGATTTACTCGAGTTCATTTATTTGTTTTGGACAAACTGAGCCACAGTTACTTAAATGTTTGTAGTAGTGTTCTCCAATCAGAATTGGAATTTCATCATGTTAATCCACTTAAACAAATGTAAGTTATAATGATGAAACTTCAAATCTGATTTAGACAAGACTAGTACTAAAGCACCTACGAAACTACTCTCTGTTATGTTCTACTTGTTTTTTATGATGCATTATTAATGTTACACTTTGCTTTGATAGTTTGAATGTTGTACTCAGATCTTGTCTTTGACACACTAATCAGTAGTTTGGCTCTGATATCTAGCATAGAATATGATTGCATTAATTTTTGCTTTTCATTATCTTTTCGTCTCAACAACCTTTTCTACCAATAATGTGCTAAATGGTGAATTGATTTTTTAATTTGCCCTGCCAAGTTTAGTTTAGACAGAGAGTCAAAGAAATCCTAAAATTGGAATGAAGTTGGTTTAATTAACTATTCCTTTTAGCTGTATACATGCTGAATGGATGGTAGTCTTCGGCGTGTTGGAATACAAAAACATTACTTTCTTGTGGAAAACAAGGAATATACTATTTTTGAGTCTACCTAATTGCTACATGTGCCACTACTATTATTAATTTCTTCTATGATTATTCTTAATATTATCTTAAAAAATTTTGAAAAACAATGGGTGGTATGCTATTTTCATTTCTTCAAGTGTATGTTCACTTCATCTAGCACATTCAGAGTGTAGAACATATTTGATCAAATTTACTAAAAAAGTTTTGAATATTTTGATCATTGATTCCATTTGAATGATCTATGCAGAACCAAAACCAAAGGAAGAGGCACCGGACTTCAGCAAATTCATGAATGAGGACTTGTCATCATTGCTTACAGTGATTCCATCTTCCAATATGCAAGGTCATGAGTGGCACAACAACAGTGCCCCAGAAGTGTCCAATGTCCAATCCTCTGGTAGTGGCATGGCAGATGACAATTTTGGACTTGATATCAAACCCATAGCTTCATTGTTTCCTCTCTCCAACACCACAAACCATGATGAAAACCAAGGATGCTACTCTTGGGACAATTTACCTGGTCTCCGCTAAGGTTGATCCGGATTAAAATGGTTTCAAAGTTGTGTACCAAGATAATTTTGGAAGCCATTTTATAAGGTTAATGAAGAAGTTTCGTGTTTGATGCAAATGATATATGTTGTTGTTTGAAACCGTTAGACTAGCCATTGATTATGCCTATATTACAGCTTCTAACTTAGGATGTATTTGATTCAAATTTATTATTTTACGTAATTCTTATAATCAATGGATATATTATTACTTAGTTAGGTGATAAGTTGGGGGTAATTAAAAAACTAATTAAATCAAACTACTTAATACAAATCAAATTATATTAAAAAAATCTAAATAATATAAATTGGTTTTAAAATCAGTCGGATTTATAGATTTTCTTTTATCACATGTATGACTTGTATATCACCTAATTATTCTATATTTGATATTAATCTCATTCAACACAGTTGATAAATAATTAGATCTATAAGCATGTTACTAGATTGTTGGTAAAATCATTATGGATAATAAAATTTTCTTTCTAATATTTAATATAGGTGTATATCGAGTATTCAAACTTAAAACCTATGTTGATAAATATTTGACTCTTGAATGAGTATGTAGAAAAAAAACTTTCATTAGGTAATTTTTATGTAATGAAGGAATTAATGTTTGGTTATCAATTAACAAATACCCTAAATGAATTATTTCCTTTTAGTTTCTTATTCATAAAAAATGTGTTAGTTGTAATCTCTATCTTTTCCTTCAACTTAATTAGTTAATACTGTCACTAAACATAATTTTGACTAGCCTACTTTAATCATCATATCTAATATATTTCCATGAATACAAAACTAAAAAAATATCTTATTTACAAGTACCAAAAAAATATTTAACCCAAGAAAAAACCTCTAACCGACTCTAGCCAACCGTAAACCAATTGGTTATAAAATTTCCCTATTTTGAATTATCCGAAGCTTGAGTAGCTTTACTTAGGTAATATCATGATTTCTCAATCATTGAGCATAAAATGCTTTACATTGTAACTTTACTAAAAAGAGGTGTACATCTGATGTGTCCTCTTCTTTATAAGTTAGCCTTCTTTTCGTTTAAAAATAGTTTAGGCGTTTAAATATATTCCATAAGTAGTTTTTAGAAAAGAAAATAAGAAATAAAATGAATCAAACTTCACTTATAAATTAAAAATTAATTTATATTTCTCAGCTTTGAAGAGTTAAATTTAAAATTTTCTAAAAACAAGTTTATATATATCTCTATAAGTAACTTGTTACAAAGCTCATCCAAAACTCTAGCCAATCATAAGTGCCTTTGCGTTTAATAATTCTTTAGACATTGAAGTAATGAGCACTAAATTTGAACTTTGAAAGTCAATAATGTTTATACAATGCGTGGGTGTAAGAGATAAAACATCATTAAATTGGAGAAAGTTTTTCAACTCTTCACGTACGTAGTTTATTTGGAATTTGATATTTCTCTTTTTGGATCAACATTTGGAGTTGATAGAGACTACTCACTGTTTTCTGCCCCTCCCTTATCACATATCATTAGATAATAAACATTTGTTCTTTTCAAAAATAATTGAAGACAATAAGTTGGTGGCAGGTCTCTCTCAATTTCCCACATTATGTATGATTCAATAATTGTAGAACTATAAGTGCAAACCAGTAAGTTATTTCACTTATTTGTGAACTTAGTAATGCGTGTTTCATCTAAATTGGATTTACATCACACCGAATTTTATTCAATTTTACATTATTTAAAAATTCGCCTAACTCGTGCATTATTTTTATTCTTTATACTTTTAAAATCAATGATATTTTAAGTCATAAAGTACACAAATTAGTTCAGTAGTATTAATTCCAGTTCAGTTGGGTCACGAGTTACTCATCGGACCAACTAACATTCGTTATGTGGATTTCATTCAACCAAGTGTGCTACCAACACTAGTTTAACACACTTCTGTTATTGAATAAAATTTGTAAAAAATTACAAAATCATGAATGTAACTCATTAAATTTAAAGATACTCAAAATGATGAGATACTCAGAATGATGGCATTCTCGATCAATTTTAACTAATAATAAAAATATATATTTAAAAAAGTTTATCAAAAAAATGTATTGCAAATATTCTCTTAATTCAATTATATCTTCAAACAAAATAGAAAACAGAAATGGAAAGCATAATAGGTGTCAAAAATTTAAATAAGACTACTTTTAGCGCACGAAAAAAGTTCACAAATGAGCGTTTAGACTTAGTTTTATTTAAAGAAAAAGATCAACACACCCTATTTTTTGGGTGCATGAGTGGAAGAAAGAGAGAAATAGAGAAAAGTAACAGACGCCACAAATAATTTAATGGAAAATGAAGGTTAAAAAAAAGGATGGGAGAGAAAGAGTGTATGAATATACGAACTCTTTTTAAATGTATCATGATTAAATAGCTAAAGTGTATAAAAGTAATTAAAACAAATTCACTTAAGAATTCTTTTTATCGAAGATTTAGGGAATAACTTGGACATCTATATGACATTGGTCTCAAAATCACTCCTGTACTTCTAAATGGTTAATGCCTTTACGATTTAATTTCAATACTCAACACATCCATCATTTTGTCTGTATGGATGCCCTGAACAATATTCCACATCCATAAATTTCAAACAAAAGCACTTTCAATTGCCACAACCAAGTTGAATCATTGCATTTTTCATGGTAAATGCCTAAACGAATTCTTCCATACACAACATGCACACAATCTCAATAACTAAGCAACCACTACCTACCCCCTCCCCCTATACATCACAAATTTGATTCATTGATTCATGGAAACCCCTTTTATTACAATGATTCAAGGAAACCAGTTTTTGAGAGAACAGCATTCCTCACTTTGCTAAGATCCCTACCCTTGAGGGTCCTTCCAACACCTTCAAAAACTGAAAATGAGGATATCTGACTCCTTGCAAGCCTTCTTGCAATAAATTCATGAGGGGGTAGTTTTGTATCATATTCATTCTCTTCCTCTTCCTCATCATCACTATACCCTCCACCATAATTGACAACACCATCACCATCACCCTCATCATTAACAGAATGATGATAGAAATCATCATAGTCCCCACCAAACCTTGAAACACTCTTGGGGGTTGTCTTGTTTGGCTTGTTCCTATAAATCTGTGACCAATCAGGAATGTTGAGAGGTGCTGATTGCTGAAGAACCTTGGTTTCATGTGAGGAACAAGCACTACTATTGCCACTACTAGTCCTTGGGATCATCCTTGCTGCACTTGGGAGAGTCCTAGGGACAGCAAGAGGAGAAGAAGACCCTTTTTCCCTTGGCTTGTGAACTCCAGAAATGTTGTAATCAGGTTTTTCCTTGAAAACAGCCCAAACTTCTTCTTCTTCAAAGTCTCCATCTCTCAGGCAACTCCATATTCCACTCCTCTGCCTGTTTAGACTATACTTGTTCTCCATCAATCACTTCCTACATAGTCCAAATCAGAAGAAGAAACTTTTCACTTGAAATTTTATTTATTTAATCAGAATTTGACTTTCTCCAAACTCTATGATTATTTAACATTATTGAAAGATAAAAGAAGAAAAGGAATTGGAAGTTGAGGATAGAGAGATTCAAAGATGCATACATATATAGAGAAATCTCAAAAGCATGTTATTGTGAAGAAGGATATTTTTTATTGCATTAAGGTAAACATTAATATACCTTTTCTTGGAATCTCCAGAGGCCTGACTTTATGTTGATTCTAGACAGTTCTTCTTTTTTTCTTCTTCCCTGAAATATGCAAAATATATATATAGCAGTTGAAATTAGAGATGAGTCTCTTTTGATTCTGATATCAGAATTTGAGGTTGACACAAAAATACTAATAATATTTGCCATGTCCTAAAATTCCATACCTCCAAGTGTTTGAAGGGAGTCTATCTTATGACAGGTTTTATGAAGCAGAAGGGAACCCCACAAGAGAGCTTCACAACAACAGCAAGGCCCCAAGGAGTAAGAATAAGACAGACCCACTTCTGCTTCTGCCCATAGAGATCCTCTAAATGATGAATCTCTCCATGTATTTAACTCTTCAGACCTGAAGGGACTAACTTTTTGTGAAGGAATGGTAAAGGGAGCAGTAAAAACCTTTTACTCTCTTTATCTGAAATTTGTATCTATTGGAATCTTTAATGCAAAATAGAGGAAAGGAACGAGAGATGTTGAATTTCATGTGACATAGTCCTGAATAGTGGTGGATGCTTAGTTGTTTTTGATCATTTTAAAATTATAATTAAAAAAAAAAAAAGGTGTGTAACTTTACTTTTTCCTTGTGGCATTCTCAAGACTCAGGTTTCCTTTTCTTCTCCATTTATAGCTTTCACAAGGCCACTTGTCATGACCACATCCATGTCACACTTTCTGGTTGATAAATAATTTTGTCCTTTAAATATATAATTAGATGTTTCTTCTTAAAATTAGATATATGCATAAGGAAAAATATTTGATAAAAAATAAATTTTAGTATATCGAAAAGATTAGTCATTGATTTCCATACCGAAAATACCTTGATTCACTCAAAAGAATTTACCATTTGGTAATTTTTTATGGAGCGCTGAATATTGGCTTTTGATGGAGCAGCAAGGGTAGAAACTGTGAGATAATTATTGGTTGTGGTAAATTTCTAGAGCCTAGACTCTGTGTTACGAATATGCAGTAACTATGGTAAGTAAGGGACGCAGAAATGATGGTATTTAGGTACATGGATTGGTACATCCATTGCCTTGTGAATGGACGGCTAATAGATAAAGAATGGTTATTTTCAAGGAAGTCCAAGTTTTCAACCGAAAAATACAAATGCTATGTAATATATTATTTGTACTGTAATAAAATAAATAGGCATACAATCATCTTTTGTTTTTTCTGCCCTTCAATTTTTTTATGTGGTAATAGCACATCAAGTGGAGCAAGATATACCACTATCTATTAAAAAACAATAATAAGATTTATTAGAAAAGCAATACAGTGGACGTACAGAAATAGAGAAAGAAAATTGACACACGGAAAATTCTCTGACGTGGCATTAAAGAAAAGGATCTGACAATATTAAAACCATTTGTGGTTTTGATTGGAAGTGGCCTATATCTCTTAAGACATGTGGTCTTCGATTCAACTTTGAGATTCATATACGTAAGGAAAAATACAAGGGATCCTAAGTTTAGTGCCATGTGTCCTAAAATACGGGTATTAGGGACATGAGTTTGTCTTTATCTTTATTTAGCTAAAAATTTGAATGATATAATTTGTGTGAAATAATGAATATAATCGACTTAGTTAAGATCCAAAATATAGGAGATAAGATTAGATCGATGTGATTTGTTCACATAATATATTAATCTTAAACAGATCTAGCTTAGATGGTTTGGAGTTGACTCCGCAACATTTTTAATTTTTCTTTATACATTTATAAATTGCTCATATAATTTGAGTGTAGTTAAAAAAAATATATGAGTATTGTCTCCCACTAATTTATATATAAGATATTGTTGTCCTCAAAAATTAATTTTTTTTAGATCTACCATTCAATCTTAACACTAGATCATAGAATTATATAAGTATAGAAATATGATTACCATATATTTTACGATATATATTTTAAGAAATAGTAACAATATAAATATAATATCATATTGTATAAAATATTTTTCACTAAATCAAGAAATTTTATTATTAATATTAATTACTCAAAAAATATTTTATTAAAAAAACAATACAATACATACTATCATACTAGATTGGGGTGACTCAAAATATAACTTGAATTTGTCCTAACAACATATTGTATCTAATTTCTAAAATTTTAAATTTGATCAAATTAAAGACATTGAATAGATAACGAACACCCTTAATCAACTAACAGATAGAAAGATATTTTGGGAAACAAAAATGAAATACTATTAAAAATCATAATTAATTTATATGATAGTTAAAACCTAATTACTAATGACGTCCTTCTGGAAGTTCCTGATGTACAACAACGTGATCTACATGCATCAATTACCAACCCATTATTCAGTGTATTTAGATATACACCTATGGGCTATGGCCAAAGTTGGAGAAAAAACAAGAGATTGTGGTTGTAGACTTGTACCAACCTAAACAACAGTCTTATAGTATAAGATTCGAGTGAGAATAATTATAACCACAGAATCTGAAAAACAAAGATTTCCAAAGGTGGAACAGGATCATGTTGCTGAGCTGAACTCTCAAGCTACATCGTGCAACATATTAGAGTGGCGGCTGTAAAAAGTGAACAACGTGGGACCAAACAAGCAGTGTTGTTATGGCACTTAATTATCTGACGTTAAGCAGTGTAAGCATACTTAAAATAATCATGTTAAGGTTGATTTCGTTTGTTATTGGTGTAGACAAACTAAGGTGGAAAACTTTTTCTTTTGTGATATCTTGATTGAACTTTATAACAAAGATTAGAAAATTTGACACAGATGGGGTTTTATATATATATATATATATATATATATATATATATATATGTATATATATATATATATATATATATATATTACACTCACTTTTTTTGCTAGTTGGTGTTAATTACTTAATGTGAATTATAGGGCATTGTGGCTAGCCATTATTGAAAGATGTGCATTATGGAATCGGATACAGACATCTCAGCCTGATTTCTGGAGCCTCCCCTCTGAATTATGGCCTATTATACTTGAAGTGTACAATTTTTCTTTCTACGACAAGAAATGAGATACAGACATTTCATTTTCAACCATGTTTTTTTTTTTCCTTCTTCCCCAAAGTAAATATTCTAGAAGAGTTATTAATATCAAATTTAATTAAAATATACTCATGGTATATCATAGAAGGCCATGTAATTAAAAATTATTGAATTTTATAACAAGAATTTAAGTATAAATTTGACTTTTAAACTAATTATTAATATTATAATTTATGGTTAAATGATAATATAAAAATCTTTACTTTGTCATCATAGTTTAATTAAATTTTTGCAATGATTACTTTAAGAAAATGTTTCGGTGATTTTTAATTAATAGGTATAAAAATGTTTGAGTTTAATGACTATGTAGTAAAATATAAATACAATATCAAATAATACAAAATATTATTATTTATATAATTTTTAAAATAATTATTATAAAAATCAATAAATTTATATACAATAATTTATAATTGGCTAACAGTATAAATAATTTTATAGTATCAATAAATAAACTATTTTCTCAAAATCTTTATACAACCATATGTATTAAAACTAAACTCTACTAATAATACCCTATGAACAAAATGCCATATTTTCCTGAAATGTTCATAAAATATCGGGCCAATGCACATGACAAGATAGATTTGTTTTACGCTGGACCATTATCATATGAGTCAATTTTGGCGGAGGCTAATATATGTTGTATTATAATCCATGTGCAGCGAACCAATTTTATTTTTCACCTTTTCTTTTCAACCATTAGCAGTTTATGTATTGTATTATCTATACAAGAGTGGGTGAGAAATTAAACATGAAGAAACGTCAACATTATTCCAATTCTAATGCAACTAAAGAATATTTATCTGTTGTGAAACCTGAATTGTGCTTCTCACTTGTCCTCATTAAAGATCCAAGAAGGTTACAAGCATGGGCGGACACAAGTGTTAGATTAGGTGGCAGTATCTCCCTTAAATTCTCAAGAATATAATTTTTTTTTATAATAATAAAATAAAATAAAATAAAAAAATAGTTTAAAGGTTTACACGAGAGGAGAAATTAAAAAATATAGAAAAAGAATAATAAAAAGATGTAAAATAAGAAAGGAGTGAATGTGGATATGTATGTTTATAACTTTTATGAATACAATGGCTATACTTTTGTTACTTTTAAGCACCGATCACATGCTAATTTGGTCAATTTTTTTTCTTTTGAATTATATCTTTTTCACATTTTTGTTATAATAGTTTGTTCCTTTAATTTTCTTTACAATATAAATTTCGGAGACGTCGCCTCCGTCCCGCCACTAGTGCCTCCCTTACTCTTTTTTTGGGATCCGTCCCTGATTACAAGGTTATAATTCAGAAATTGTACTCCTTGTGGTCCTGGGACTTATCCAAGCAGGGAAAATCCATCACTAGATATTGAAGAAAAAGATGCTCAATTAACTTGTAACTTTTTTGATAAATTCTATTTAACTTATTTCATTTACCCAAAAGTTTATCAAAATATTTTTTAATTAATACATAGTACAATATGAAATAAACATTCATTTGGTAAAAACTTATCGTGCAAGAACTTAATGAATTGAGTATATTCTGAAATGCAACATTAGTGCATGTATCTTAGGCTGGAACTTTCTTTCGTTACTCTTCCTTTCAACAGAGCATAACTACCAGTTAATTTGGTCCACCGATTTCAATTTCATGCAAATAGCATATTTTAATTGTCAGTATTACATGCATGTGCATAATAAATCATGGATATATTAAAAATTTAACCATTGATTTGTCAACAATAATTAAAATTTGTTACCCTACTTTGTAAAGTGAATTGCTCACTTTAGATAATTAAATCTTTCAAAAAACTATGTATCACATTATTCATATAAGTTTCTCGCTATACAAAGATAAGAGACAGGTCTTATTCTTATATATACAAAGAAACTATTTTTGAGTTCGAATCGATGACCAATAGGTCATTAAACCTTTCAATTTTTTTTAAAATTCTAACAACATATTTTCTAATATATTCATGTTACACTCTTCTATTAGTTAAACATTATTGAAAACTATGAAATGGTCATTGAAACTCAATAATTTAGTTAAACCTACAAAACTTATAATTAAATTTCAGTCAATAATAATCAGTGATATCAACGACGGATGACGAAATATAACAGAAGGCTAAAATTTTGCCATATAACAACGCCATTGCAGCCAATGGCACCTCCATAATAGACTCCCATCTAAAATTGTCTATACAGGTTGGAAAAAAAAATCGCCATGGCGCCACCATTTAACAACACTGATAATAAAATGTATTACTACTAGTATTTTTCTTATTTTTCAGTCTTGCAAGTTGCAAGGGCAATTACTTCCCCAGCACGTGGCCTTTAACCCCTCTAAATCTGAAGTTGTACATCCAAGGTCAAATTATAGTTGAAGAGCCCTACCCAAACTGCCAAGTTGCCTACCAAAACAAAGGAATGTGGGTCATGTATTGGTTGATATAGACATCCAGACATTACCAAAGCACGCGTGAAGATCTTGTCATCTCAAGGTACCCTATATTTCTATTCATCAATACTAATAGGCCCCAAAGACACTTTACTTCATGGGAAAAATTTTCGCTTTTTTCAATCAGCACCACTTTGATGCATGAATCAATTTCATTCACGTACTTTAATTCCATCAATAATTCAAACAGAAAAGTAACTCCATAGTATTGAGTTTCTTTTGAATCAATGTGATATTTTTACGTTGGTGTTAATGCATGGCAACAACCATAGACAGTCGAGGGGCCAAAGTTCTTGTCTGATCCTCTACAAGTTTTCTCGAAAACACAGACCAGATGCCATAGTTTTGCTTTGATCTTGTAAGTTTTCTTTAAACCGAAGTTTTATCTTAGACAACCAACCTACCTACAGTTCAATTACTAAAAACAAGAATCATGCAACTATAATGCATTAGCATTGATAAGATGTTAAAGAAAAACAATGCACTTTCTTGAAAACGGGTCAAAACTTCCCACATCTATTTCTCAATCAACTTTTAAGACTATTAGTAGAGTTGGGAAACTCCTCAACCCCGTATCGTGTAAACCCTCACTTTGATATCCAAAATTGAAAGCAGCATTCACTTTAATCCTAACTTTACAAAACTCTAATTTCAATCACTGATGTTGCAAAATGTCATTCCCCTAGTCCTTTTTCACTAGTTTTCAACTTTTCATTGGCATGAGGACTAAAGTGAACAACACTTTGCAACATTTTACACATTTAAAGACTAAAGTAAAAGTTTCCTAAAATTAAGAACTAAAGTTAATAACAGTTGAGCTTGGGTCCTCTCCAACTTGATTTCATCCAACCGAGAAGCTGTTAAATTTGGCATTACTCAACAAGCATGGAGAAGAGAAAAGGTGAAGCACAGTCAAGATTTCAAATAGAGAGAAATCTTGGAGGGCAAGCATGGTAGGATCCAAACTCAGTTGAATATACCGACAAGTCACAATTAGTGCTTCTTATGTTCACATTGTATGATTTCTGTCCAACCAAAATCTCCCCCATGATCACATTTTCTCTCCTCTCCTCCCTGATTCCTGTGCCTTGACCAATTCAACAACTTGGATCAGAACCGAAACAAAATCCATCGAAAGGGTATATGCAAGCTAATTCTCAACACCACAATGGTAAGCAAAACAAAAACCAAGTCCCACTCATCAGTCAATTTCTGTTAATGCCTCAGCTCCAGCCACAATCTCCAACAACTCCCCGGTGATCTTCGCCTGCCGTTCCCGATTGTACTCAACTGAAAGCCTCTTCCTCAAATCAACCGCGTTATCCGTGGCATTCGACATGGCCCCCATCCTAGCAGCAAGCTCACTAGCCACAGACTCCTGCAAACCCCTCAAAACCTGACTATTCAAATAAAGAGGCAACATGGCATCAAGAATCATAACAGGATCCTGTTCAAACTCCATGAGAGGAAAACACATCTCACCCTCTTTTTTCAACTTCACAACATCCCTCTCCACAGCCAACTTACCCTCTTTACTACTCAACCTAAAAATCTCATCTTTCACATCACAAACCTCTCCCAAAGGCAACAAATTCTGAATCACAGGATCAAAGCTAACCAATGAAACAAACTTAGTGTACACAAGCTCAACCTTATCAACCTCCTCACTAACAAACAGTGAAAAAACATCATCAGCGATAACCTGAGCCTCCTTTGCGGTGGGAAACCCACCAATTTCGATAAAGCTATCAACTTTCACAAAAGGGTGTTTCTTTTTTATATTGTGAGTGAAAAACGAGTTACCCTTTTTGCCAACGCTGATCACAACGCACCCCAAGTTGAGTTTTTTCAGTTCCTCGATTCGTGTGAGGGCTTTTCGGATAACCGATTTGTTGAAGCCGCCGCAGAGGCCGCGGTCCGCGGTGACGACGACGAGTGCAACGGTTCTGATGGGTCTGGCGTGGGTGAGAGGGGTGGAGACATCGTCGTTTAGGAGGCGCTGGGTGATGTCGTTTAGCATTGCGGCGAGGTTTGAGGAGAAGGGGCGGCCGCTAACGACGGCCTCCTGGGCGCGGCGGACGCGCGCGGCGGCGACGATTTTCATGGCTTCGGTGATCTTTTGAGTGGTTTGGACGGTCTTGATTCGCTCACGGAGCTCGCGGGTGCCGCAGCGAACCGGAGGGAGGGTGGGGAGAACCGGAGAAAGGGTGGGTTTTGAGAGGGAAAACATTGAATTGAATTGGGGAATGGGGTTTTGGGTTAGGTTGGCTTTTGTTTTTTTTTCAGAGAGGTGGTTGTGATGTTGCGTGGGTCTTTTTCGTCATTGGTGTTTTGTTTGTCTAAATGGAAGAAAGTCAACGTGGTGGTGGTGTTGCTTGGTATATGAGTCTGAGGAGAGTTTTACTGTTTTAGCCTTTTAGGACAGGGAAATGTGAAGACTGAAGAGGGTGTATGAGGTATTTTGGTGGTTGGGTTTTGAAAATTGGGCTTCTTGCTTTACAAATGGGGTAACTCGGGCTTTGAAGAGAAAGAAGGGCTTTTTGCACCTTCTTTTCATAAACTAAAGAAAAGAATTGAAAATTTATTTTGACGAGTAAATGTTTCAAAAATTAGTTTTTAGAATTTTATTTCATGTCAATCTTTTTATTGTTTCATATTCTCGGGAACTAAGTATTGTCATTTTATCCTAGTTGAATTTTCCAATAATTATTTTTAGTATCCGAAACCTTTGTCACATGATTTTTAATTGTTTGTACTTTTCATGGTTGATTCTAGACACTAAGAGACTTCAACCATTGAAAGTACAAAGAATTGGAAGTCACATTAGCGACACACCAAGGATGGAATAACAACGCTTTAAGTTCTTGGGAGTATAAAACAAGAAAAAGATCAACATGAAAATCTTTTTACAAGCAAGAAATGCATACAATTAGTAACAAAGTTACATTGTAATGAGGGTGTGCACATGCAACCTTTCAGAAAATTGCATACTTTCACAAACAACCCTTAAAGGATTATCTTTATCATCACCAACACTGGAGGAAGATGAAAAAGTCGTGGAAATATATATATATATATATTTTTTTTTTCAACAACACACCAAGAGAGAAACATAAAATTTGTTTTCTTTTTGTCTGTTTCATTTTCTAACCAAGAGAGAAACATAAAATTTGTTTTCTTTTTGTCTGTTTCATTTTCTATGGAGTGCAGGAAGCAAAACTAGGAGGTGCAGGAAGTAATACCAAACTCATTATTATTAACTCAACATTTTCCGTCTCCCACACACCCCCTCTCTAGAATCAAAGTCGAATAGAACGAACAAATCATATTCTAACGTTCTTTAGTTCCAATCAGGGGCGGTTCTGGACCCACTCAAGGTGTCCAACCGCACAGGGCCCCGAAAAATAAGGGGCCCCAAAAAATAAGGGACCTCAAATATTATTTATTAAGGGGTCTCAAATATTATTTATTGTAACATATATTCAATATTGAAAACTAGAGAAGATGGTAATATTTGATTTTTAATAATCAAGGAGTCCAAGGTTCAAT
>PYAF01000235.1:235661-276649 GCA_007407185.1 Glycine tomentella
GAACAACTCTATTCAAATGACTTGTTAGAATCCTTAGGATGTTTTAACTGATTTTGGAATGTAATTTGGTAATATTTTTTGAGCAAAGTATTTTTCTTATTTAAATGAGTCATTTATTTTTAAATTGTCAATTGAGGACCCCCTTTTCTAAAAAAGGAAAATATTAAACAGGGCCTCGAAAAAGTTTGCCCCGCCCCTGGTTCCAATCTCCAACGTTGGATTGTTCCAACGACGATGCTGCTGTCTCTGCAACACATTTGAATTCTACGCAATTTTTTAAAAATAATAAAAATGCGAAGGCTGCTGGGGAAGATTTCTGGGTTCTTAAGTAATCGAACTACGGTGGGAGTGGACAAAACAGGGAACAAATACTTCACCAGAAATGAAGAGGTTGATGGTATCAGTAAGTGCCTTTCTTTCCACTCTCTCTCTATAGCCTTTTTATGTTGTTATTATTGTGATCACTGTGATTCTGTGTTTAATGGGTTTTGTTGTGTTTTGAGATTCTGAGTTTGTACATGTGTAGTTTGCCTTGTTGGAACTTTTTGTGCCATATAAGATTAAAAGGGTTGTTGTTTGCATTGCAATTATCAGCTCACTGTCAACACTTTACTCATACCAGACACCTGATATTTTTAATTTGTTTTGCTTTTTTATTTTTTGTTGATGTGGTTATGAACCAAAAAGGTTTAGTGTTAGCCAAGGGGGTTGGTCTAGTGGTCACCAAGTTTGTCTGCAGAATAAGAATGTGTACAGGAATGGAGATATAAGGTTGGCTTGGTGGTAAAGGATGAAGGGAGGGAGGGATTGGTCATGGGTTTGAATTCCCACGCCAACAAAAACTAACAACTAACATTTGTCCATCAGAGTTTTTTTTTTTAAAAGATTGTGTATAGGAATATCCTCAAATGGGAGGTCTTTGGTTCGAATCCTGTGAAAATACAATCCTTGGGGAGGGGGTGAATTGGTACAAATACCTCTGAAAGCCTACCTGTGGATTATACATAAAAAGAAAGGTTAGGTGTCGGTCTTTGAGATTGGTCGAGGTGGGAGTTAACTGTGCAATTGTCATAGGTTTTTTGAGGTTAGTAGTTCTTGTTTGAGGTCTACATTCTATAGCCTACCGTAGAATTTGGTGAAAACTTTGAACAAGATTGAGACTGATCTGGTTTTAAGAAGTAAAATAATTAAATAAATAAAATTGATTTATTGGCAACTAAGTTTTGGCATTATTTTCTTCGGGTAGATTGAACCACTTAAGAATTGATATCATTTTGGTGTGAGTGTGAATTTGGAAATTCAAAACTCGGGTTCTTTATTATTTTTTTCTTCTGTGTGTGTGTGTTTTGCATTGTAGTTCATTTTACAATGAATCTGTCTGATTCTGCTATTTTGTTTTGGTTTACTAGTGAAAGAGAAAAGATGGGTGATATTTAAGGGAGAGGATGATCCTACCTCTATTCCAGGTATATATTTTACATTGGTCATCATTCAACTGCTAAATCAGTATGCCTATTATTATAGGATGAATCCAATTATTTTATACGTTGAATTTATTCAGAAAAAATCTATGATTTTTTTATCCTATTTCCCATTCTTAATAGATAATTACTGTTTGATTATTTTAGTTGAATGGATATGTTGGCTGAATGGGCAGCGTAAAAAGGCTCCAACTCCTGAGGTAAATTGCAATACATCTATGGATATCCTCTTGCTAGTACCATAAAGCTATCCAAAGACAAAGCTATGGATGTTTCTTTACATTTTCAGATCATGGCTAGGCTAGATAACATGATGTTGCTTACAATGGTTTTCCTTTAAACTTTTGTTTATCTTCAAGGATTGATTTGCAACGAATAAGTTTTGTTTATCTATTGTCAAAACTCTCTGACTCTTCTTTCAACAACAACAACCAAAACCATTCTCACTAGGCAGGGATAGCTACATGAATCAAAAGAGGCCATAATGTTCTACTGTGAATCATGTCTATAAACAAACCATTGACCTCTAAATCCTTCTTAGTAGTTTCGCCTATATTGTTTTTTCAGTCTCCCTCTATCAATAGAGATATCCTCCTATAGTTTATTCTCCTTACTTGGGCTTCCATAGGTTTTTCCACACATGCCCAAATCACAAAAAGTGAAATTCTACCATTTTTTCTATAGTAGATGCTATTGTAGCTTTCTCTATAATACAGTAATGGATTCATTCCTAATCCTATTTTGTCTAATATGCCCACTCTTCTGATGCAACATTTCATCTCTGCAACATTGAGTTTATTCTCTCATTGGCTTTTCACTGGCCAAAACTTAGTCCCATACAACATCGCAGGTTTTGCAGTTTTATGATGAAGTTTTCCTTAATAAGGCAAGGTCGCAAGAATAAGCTAATCAGATAAGACAATGCTCTTGAAACATTCTGTTATTGTAAATTCCTTACATTCAGTGCAGTCACTTTAAAAACAACATAGGCAATTTGATTTAAACTATATGTCCATTGTTTATCAAATTGCTTCGAAGATAATAATATTTTTATAGCACCAATGACCCCAAACTAACTTCTTCAGCTATTATATTGTAAAAAAATAACTTACTCTGCCATGAAGAGTTCTGAGCTTTGTGGACATTGGAATTATGTGACTTTAAAAGGAGGTGCGAGGTTATGCTCCCGTAGTCTGTCTGTCCGTCACTCCAAATAGTATAATCAGATGAATGTAGAAAAAGGAAGTTTAACCTTAAAGACCTGGTATTTAGTGACTGTTATATTGGTTTTCTTTCTCTTTTTAATCATTTGGGGAAATTATTATATTTCCATTCTTTGAAGTGAATCTAGCTCTGATTAATTGATTGTAGTAGTTGAATTATCTCTTGCCCTTCTTCTGCTGAACTGTCTTAGCGTTCTGTCATATTTTCCCCACTTTTCTTGATCTGGCTTTTACTTTTTTGGTGGTGGTTTGGGGGGGAGGGGGGGGGCTAAATTATGTGATTATCTTTGTTAATTTGCCTGCATCTTTGACTTGCTGCATTTAAATTTAGTTATTTAATTGATTAGTTTTGCATCAATTCTTATATGGAAAACATATTCAAGGATTGTTAACCCCTATTTGCAATGGGATACCAAACTTTAAGCTAACCCTTGTAAGTTGTAATGTTTTATGGATGTTTTCCTGCGAAGTGATTTTTTTTTTTTGACAAAGTATGCTATTTCAGTATTACTTGACAATACTTTCCCCTTCAGGAAATGATGGCATTGGAAGCAAGACGTGAATGTGTTAGACAGAATGTTGCTCGTATGTGCCAATTATACTTCCACATTTGCAAATCAATTTGAATTGAATACTTTGCTCTGATTTAGTTATATTCCTCACTTAACCTTGTCCTCAGCATTTCATGTGATAGTTCTAATTCTAAATATAATGAAACAACATTATTGGCCAAGTTTAGTTCTTTACAGAGACCTTAACACAAACTCTTTCTTTTCCCACAAAGTTCTCAAAAAAGAAGAAGAAAGGATAGCCAAAGAAGGAAGCAAAGGAAAAAGTGTCAGCACTGGTCAGTTGCTTAAAATTTTATTGGTTTTGCTATGTTCTTCTTCACTTACTCTTGGAAGTTATTGATTAGTTTATAATTGGCATACAGGAAAAGTCAGTGGTCCAGACTTGAAAAGTTTTGTTCAGCAATTTCCAGTTCCTTCAGAAGGTCATCTTACTATTGTAGTATTATGTTCTTTTTGACAGAAATATTGAGTTCTTTTTGTTTTCTTTTTGAAACAAAAACTATTTGTATAAACTGAAATTAAGCACATAAAGAGGTTATCTTGATTTTGAGGGAGTAAAATGTTCCCCTACCTCTCTAACCAAAATAAAACAAGTAGAATTTTTATTATTACATGCAAATGATTATGTTTACTTTTGCTTGTTCATAAATAGCATTCTGAGATTTTTTTTTATCCTAGCCATTGTAAAAGAAGAGATAATACCTTCCAGAAACAGGGGATTCTTGCTATACATCTATAATTTACCTATTCTTTGAAACTCCACTCTAGGTAAAGGGGTTGAAGAATCACCTAGAGCAATGGATGGCTTAAGGTGAGTCTTTTGAAATTGACTGTTTTTTTATTTTAATGCATGGCTTTGTGGTTCTTACTGTCTTGCAGTCTCTGACCAGATAATAACGTTCATTCTTTTCTTATGTCTCATTCAGTTACCAGAATTTGATGGTGATTCAGTTTTCATCTTTTTCTTCTCATCCTTTTATTAAAATATGGTTAGGAAGTTGTTTGGCTGTATTCTGTTTATTCCTGTCGCAACATTTTAGTAGTCTTACCTCATTAGGTGAAGTCAGCTACATGGATCGTATTAGGCCATTGGACTTGGTTAAAAATCAAATTCTCAAGGCTATCATTCACGATGACATATTTTTAACAAACTTCCAAACATAACTTGAGGAATAAAATCTAATTAGAGATTAAATCCAGTGAGACTGTATATAAACTCATAGGGTATACAGTAAAACAATTCATTTCTGAAAATGTACTCTGGAAATGACTTTCTTTGATTGAAGGATTTTGATCTTCATTGTCATGGTCTTGAAGTCCATATTTGTTTCCTTGTTCTGTTTTAGATGTTCTTTAACCTGCAACTGTTGTTAATGTCTTCTATTTTGCTGTGAAACCATATTTTTTTCTTTTGCAAAAACTAGTTTAGGTGTAGTTATTCAACTTAACAGTAATTATGTGATTGTTTTGCAGGAATCCTCAGGAGAGCTTCAAGAAAGAAAAAGACGAGTCTGAGTAAGTTCGAATGTGTATACTCTTCAGTCAATGAACATTATAATTGAGCAAAGCTTCTATTAATCTTAATAATTTTAGTTAATGAAACAAAATCTATGTTCTTACCCATAAACCTGGAGGCACATTACAATTGTTTGAAAAATGTTTGGTTTTTATCAGAAATACCATTCCCCTAGTTTTCATCCCCTACTTTTCAACCCTGATATCTTTTCATAAAATTTTGTTTTCAGGTCTTCAGAGCCAACAGGATCTGGTGCATCTTTTAGACCAGGAACTTGGCAACCTCCAACTTGAGCTTTCATTACAACCAAGGGCCTTGCTGAGCTTGTATTAGCCATGTGCTGTTTCGAAAAAGCCATGCGTGATATATATTTCTCCCTCAAGAATTTTGATATAATTCATGTGTTATCAAGTTTCTAGAAATCTTAATTCATTGATAAACCTTTGCTTAAAGAATATGGCCGATAAGACAACCTGCTTTATGCATTTGCAATGAGTTTGCTTGCTGTACTGAGTAACTTAGTTCTTCCCAAATAATATCTGGGTTTGGATGCATTATGAATCTATTGTGTGAATTGCCCTCAAATCTCAGTTTTGTTAACCTTGCAGCTCATTAAGAGAAAAGTATTTGTACTTTTGGATTACTTTGCAAGGACTCTTGCCAAAGCTTGAACTGTAAAACTGAGATAGCACAGAACTCAAATCAAGATTAGTAACCTTAGAGCCGTTTGGTTAGAGAAAATGGCTTTTGTTTTTATTTTTTGCTTTCACTTTTTATTATTTTCTGTTTTTATTTTCAATATTATATACAAACTTATGTAAGTAGGAAATAAAGATAACATAAGACAACATTTTCTATTTCATATGATATAAACGTTTATAAAATACATGTTATAAAATAAGAATAATATGATTATATATAGTCACAGTAAAAACATAACTCAAAATTCATCTCAATTCTTATGTTATAGATGTTTTTCATGAATGAAATAATGTGGATGCATATAAAAAATGGATTTGGTGTAATAAGTTTTATAGTTTAGATATTATTTAAATTATATAGTGGATAGACAACGTCTACGTCGACACGAAACCAACGACGATCATTTGCATTGGAGGGTGAGACGTCACTTTTATTAATGTGTGCGATCTCGTGTACGAAAATAAGTAATAGATCAGTGAAAAATGGAAAACATGGTTGTTAGCAAGAATAACATTTTAGTAGTCTTACCTCATTCTTAACCCACTGTAGTAGGTTTCTCTTTCTCAGTCTTTTTTGCTTTCGCTTTTTATTTTCCCTTAACCCAACCCCATTCTTTTCGTGCATTCCTCACACAACTTCACTATCGTGTTTCTTCATCCGAATCCTATTTTTTATTGAATTATCAAAAATTACGCATGTTAGGAGTTTAGATACTGGATGAGTTTTGTGATGGGGCAAGTATAGTGTGTCCAAAACAGAAAATGACTTGAAATCAAAGTTTTGTTGTACTTTTATGCAGTAACAGCACTACAATTCTGCGTAATGGGATTACGGGATCAAAATTGTGATGCCTTATTATATGCCTAGTGTGTGGACATGAGTTGTCTTCGTTAGAGCTAAGTCCTAAACCCAAAGGTGAGACAAAGTAGTGATCCGCTGATCCTACACCTAATTTTGAAGATAAACAGTGAACCCAAACTTAAGCAATCGGTGAGCATTTAAAACTCGTATCGTAACTATGCTTGAAATAAGACTAGCGTAGCTAAGAACCTGTAGGACCCGTCTTGATGCTTTATGGCCCAACCCCTTAGAGATGGACCAACAATCTAGTGCTCAATTCCATGCTATGAGTTTAAACTAGTAAAATGGTAAGTTAAAATACAAATTCTGCATAATTATGCAGAATTTATATAGGTTGCTGAAGTGTGTTGATTTCCAAATTGGATTGGAAATACGTTTTTTTTTTTTAACTTCATCATAAACCTCAAATTCAACACGAGATGATACCCATTTAACTTTATCTTCACAACTACCTTCTTGACTTTAAGATCTTTCTTAATGCAATATGATATCAATGCCTTAGCAATTTTTGCTTTCACTTCTTTGTACTAGACCAATATCTTTTGACACACTTAAATGTAAAAGCTCATGTGTAACCGTTATTATATTTTTGGAAGAGATGGATATACTTATTACTTATTATATTTCAGTTCTTTTTTCAGTTTTGGGACTTTCATTTTACACAAATCACGGTTTGCTCGGATTTGAGGTAGGCTAAATACTGTGTTATTCTTTGTTGTTGCTAGTGGTGTTAATTTGAAGATTTTCATGATGGTGTTTGTATCTTATACTTGTAGGCATGCATTTACCTTAGTTTTTTGTTCAAAAACTACTTCTAGACATGCATTGTGTTTTTTATGTTATATATATAACTTCTTTTATTTGTACATCGTTCTTTGATCTGGATGCTAACCTTTTTTTCTCGCTTTGTATTTTATAGGTAAATGGCATCTCTAACTCATGATCATTCTCCCCCTCCTAAGGAAGGGAAGAAACAGAAAGGACGGGTTGTTATGAAGAAGGTCATTCGAGCTAGAAATGATGGAAAGAAATTGGAGGTAAAATGCTTCTTGTTTGCTTTGGAATCTTAATTGTGTCATTTTTAAAGATTAATAAGTACTCGTTCATTTTATTAGGTTACATGGAATAAGAGGGGTCAACCAATTGAACCTGGTGGTTCAACGTTTAATAGCTACATAGGGTCTATTGCCTGCCAACATGTTCCTATAACTTGTGATAATTGGAGAGCTTGGGCTATGCTAGTATATAAGGAGAACATTTGGAGGGATATACAAGTAATATACCAATTTTATCCATTTGTTCAAGTTATTTGCTAAGTTAACCAACTCAAATTAACATTTTTGCATTATTTTTTTGTAGTTGACTTTTATTGTTGATGAATCTCGCAAGAGGTATGCACTTAAGGAGGCAGGTTGTTTGCATAGGTCATTTAGATGCTACTTAGCCAACCATTTTCTAAAAGACGATGATGGGAATTATTTAGAAAACCCTCCTGCGGAATATGCAAACATAATCAAAGAGGTTGTTTGGAGAGAATTTGTGGCGAAACGTGCAGATGAATGTTTTCGGGTAATTATATATATTATCTTTAGTTTTTCAATCCATAGTATGCATTGTTCATTACGTAATCTATTGACTACCTATTTATATAGAAACAAAGCAAAAAAAACAAGGAAAGAGCATCAAGTGCTAACTACCCATATAGGGCCTCATGCACGGGGTATGCACAACTCGAGCAACAAACGGTAACTATGCAGACACATTAATAATACATAAGTTGCCAATAATGAATTCTAATTCTAATTGGTATGATATTTGTCTTAATAAATAGATAAAGGAATCAGGATCAGATGTTTCAAGTATTCCCCGTTAGGAACTATGGAGGCGTGCTGGTGTGAACAAGGCTGGGGAGATTGAAAACCAAAATGTTCAACAAGTTTGGGATCAATGTGCGAGTACAATAATGACCTTAATCTTTGATTTCCTCAAGTACAACAAGTTTGGGATCCAATATGTTCAATTCTTATGTGTTTCAGGAGGTGCTATCACAGTCTTTACCTCCTGAGGAGATACAAAATGCTCGTTTGGACATACTTTCTCGAGCTTTATCTGTCCCGGAGTATCCTGGTCGTGTTAGGGCAATTGGATTTGGGGTCTCTCACAAAGACTATTTCCCACCTCAACAGCGAGTCAAACGTGAGGACCTTGTTGCCATGAATAGTCATTGAAGAGATGCCTGCCAGAATGAAGGATATGGAAAGTCGGATTGCATCACTTGGACAAAAGGATACTCCAGAGAGTGTACATGCGCATGATATTAGCCTCCATAGCGGCAACGGGAGTTTCACCCCTGCATCTGATAACATTGTCGAGGTAATTCATTTCTCTCTATATTAACCTCTACATTTGTGTCAATTTTCTTATTTCAGATATTCATTTATATTTTGTTTTTTCATCTAAGGGGTCTGCTGTTGTAAGTTATTTTTCTCATCACCAACTTATTAGCCCATGAAAAATGTATAACCTTCTAGGTAATACACTACATAGTAGACCACTACCTGATGGTTATGTGATAGTTAGTGTTGAGGTTGCTATTGAGGCAAATGCCCAATTGCGAGTACTTATTGGTGATGAAGCAATGACAATATAACATGCAATAGGTACTTTTGTGGCATGGCCAATCAACCTCTTACATGTCAATGGTGTGATATGACTAAACAACCATACTAATTGATATTTATGACATTATTTTATCCACTAACTGATTTAGGTCAGACAATTGGAAGGAGTATTTAATCCAGTTTTATAGCTTGCCCAATTTGCCATGTTTTTTGGCAGATTTATAGCTTGCTGCCATGAATTGTCATGTGCCATTAATAACATTGTGACTATCAATGATATAATTGGTACTTTTGTTGCATGACAAGCTAACCTCACTGTCATAAATCTTATAGTATGCTAATTGATATTTCTTTATTATGAAATAATTATTGTTGATTGACAACTGACTTAACTGCATAATTTTTAGATACCTGCTCAATCCATAGAAAAAGAGCAAAGAGATTGAAGAGTTGAGGCAATCAAAGGAATTAATTATGACACAAATACAAAACCAACCAAAATCTGCACTTCCATCCTTCCCTGTAGGCAGTGCAGACAATCACTTGGACAGATTACCTCCATCTTGCAAGCTTCTTGACAAGTATGCACAGAAGCTCTTGATGGGTGGTGAACAACTCACCAGTCACCATATGCATGGAAAAATCTATTTTCAACTATGAATATCAAGAGATGATTGGTCAAGAGCAAATCAATGAACTTATATATCAAAATCAGTTAGGCGCCTCTGTTATTTCAATATATCAGGTATTTCATCATACTTTATATGAATAACGTTTTTTACTCTTTTTGTATAAAACTTGATATTGTTGGTAATTCTTGTCTTTACATGTAAGGTATTTGTTCCATACTTGGTTGGTCCCAAAACAAATGATGAAGAGATTCTCATTCTTGTGCCCGCATAAAGTGGCTTTACCACCGACAAACCACAATCTGTATAACTCTGAGCATTTTAAAGCATCGCAATATTTAGCTGAAGTGTTGATAGTTAATGAGAAGAAGAAAAAGGTCTTTTTGGCACCTTGGAATACTGGGTGAGCCACTTATTTATAAAACTTTCTGATAATGAATTATGAATGTGAGCTGCTTAGGATTTGCTAATTTCACAACTTTTAGGGAATGTTGGGTGTTAGTCGTCGTCAATGCAGATGCTAAAATTGTATATTATTTGGATCCTATGCATGGTGACTTTGGAGACCATGAAGAAATGAAAAGATTATTTAATCTGTAAGCATACACATTTATTATCTTCACATTCCTATGTGTCTGCGATGCTTCAAAATATTTACTTATATGATTTTTTTTTAATTATTTTAGTGCTTTGACCATTTACCATACCGAAGACTATGACATGAAATGGGTCCGAATAAAGGTATTTATGAAAATTTAAGCAATTGTTGAGAATAAATCTATTACTTAAATTAACATAATTTTCATTGGTTTTTTGTAGTGTCTGCGCCAAACAAACAGAGAAGACTCTGGTTACGCCGTCCTGAGATTCATGAAGGAGATTATCTCGCACAACAAATCTACGATCCCAGAGATGGTATGTAATTCAGTTCTTATTTATCTAACCATGATTCTTAAATTTGACCATTCAATTTAATTTAGTTCTAAACTTGATTTTACCATGATGCATTATTATCTTGCAGTACTTTTCTGACTGCAGATTCAACTTTTACTCTCAAGATCAAATAGATGAAACCAGGGAACAGTGGTCTTCCTGCGTGTTCGATCATTGTACCTAGTTTCTTTACGGGTACAGTATGTGTGAATAATGTGTATAGAGAGCAGCTTGTTGCTCTTTTGTTGGTGTGTACTTGAGTCTTGATTGAGTTTTTTGAGAGACAAGGCTGGTAGGCAGCATTAGGGTCATCATCTTATTTGTTCTGCCAATTGAATCCTAGGATTCCAAGACATTAAGGTTTTATTCAGATATTTCATTTGAGAATGTGTAGAGCATGGCGCAGTGGAAATTCCTGCAATGTCCATGAATTCTGTATCTAGGCTGGGTATTTCATGGATTAATTTTTAACTTTGGAATTGAAGTGAATGGATTTAGGCCTTTTCTTGACGCTTCACCCTGTACCATGTACTAAATTACTAAGAGTCCATTTGAGTAAACTTCTCAATAACCACTTCCGGGAGAAAAAAAATAAAATAAGTTTCTCCAAGAACGGGTTAAGTTCTTATTAAGGGGATCCTACTCTAGCATACATTTTCCCCTCATCACTCAATACGCATCCATGTCTCTCACTAGTCTTGTGCACAAGGTTGTCGAATCGCAATACATATCGTGAATCGTTTGCTCTTTTTTTTTGTATCGTAAATTGTATCGAATCGTAAGATTCAGAAACAAATTAAAAATAACTTAAAAATATATAATAATATATAAATCCAAATTAAAAAAAAATCCAAATACCAAAATATATAAGTAACCAAATCTAAAACCAGTTATTCTCATATTAATTAAATTTCAAGACTAATATTATCACTACTATCATTATTAACATCTAGTATTGCAATATCAAATGTAATTTTTAGGAGAAAAAAATAGCCAAAAGGAGTAAAGTAAGCAAAAAAAGGAGTCCAGGAAGTAAATCGGATCTGGGGCCCAAATAAAAAACCCTAATCGCATAACACTTTGTCTTCTCTTCCCAAATAAAAAGCCACGGTCTTCTCTTCCGCGGCCTCAACTTCACGCCTCCAGTGATTTGTTTGTGACTTTGTCTCCACAAACCACCATGAGCGAGGACCCCAAGCTTTAATGACGCCGACGATGGAGATGGCCTCAAGCTGTGACGCCGACGATGAAGAGACTTCGTCTTCAACTCTCTGTGCGTCGCGCTTCTTCTCTGTTGATCGCCCTCTTCAGTTCTTCTCTTTCTGCAAGTTGCTTCTTCTCTGCAACTTCAAGGCTTCACTGTCTTCTGCTTAGAAACTCTCGATTTATTTTTTCTTTTTATTCTTTTCGATTTTATCTTCCAACTCCGCGACTCTTTGGTCTCCACGACTGTTGGTTTTCTTTTTTTAAATTAGAATCAGAAACTTTTAGCGGTTCACAATTCTGTTTTGAATCTTACGATTTCATGATTCAATGTTGCGATTCAACTCAAAAACAATTCAGTGGTCCGGTTCGTATCTTTTTTGCATGTATCAGATCATATCGCACGATACGTATCGTGTATTGTGCAATACTAACAACACTGCTTGTGCATCCATATAGAGGTTGTGGTAGGGTTCAAACCTAAGTGTGAGTTTGATGAAGTGGAAAGAAAAGAGAAAAAATAGAGAACAATATTTGAATTAAAGTAAAGGTGTGAGATTGACACTAATTTTTAAAAATTATTTTCCTTTTTCATCATAGACAACATGAGCATAAAATAGGGTTAATAAAAATGAGGATGTTAAGGTGGATGTATGGTTATACGAAGATGGATAAGATAAGAAATGAAGATATTCGGCGAAAGGTAACACTAGTACCAGTGAGTGAAAAAATGAGTGAGTATAGATTGAGGTGGTTTGGACATGTAATGAGATGTTTCTTGGATGCTTTCGTAAGAACAAAAGTTTGTTACTAAGAGTTCGACACAGAGAGAGGTAGAGGTAAACCGAAACTTATCTGGGAAAAAGTAATTAAACAAGAGTTAATGGAGTGAGATATAGATTAGAGGATGGTGAATCTTATGACGGAGTGGAGAAAAACTATAAGTTTGATGAAAGTTAGACTTGTTATTATCTCTATATTTCATATGGTCTCTTTTTAGTCATTTTCATCTTCATTTCCCCTCCTTCTTTCACTAATCTTTTTTTTTTATCTTATTTTATTCTCTTTTGTATTATTTTCCTTTTTTCTTCCCCTTTCCCTTCCTTTTTTCTTTCTTTCAACTTTCTCATATTTATCATTGAGTTCTTCTACCACCAATTCAAATTAACTTGGTTAAAGATGTTGTTGATGTTGATTTTTCTTTTCATCATATTTCTTCAATTCCAAAGCCACCATGAGTCAAAAAACATAATACATTATAAAATCATGTTGAAAAAAATGATGCAATCATTATAAAAAGGTTTAAATATATTTTTATTCCCTATAATTTAATGTTTTTTTTTCATTTTTGTCCATTTTTTTCGTTTTCGTCCTTGTAAAATGTGTTTGTTTTATTTTTGTTCTTAAAGTATTTTTGATAAAAACTTTAAACAATAAAAAATGTTTTGAATAGTGAAAATATACGATCTAAAGCACTTAAAGGACGAAAAATAAAACAAACATATTTTATAAGGACGAAAATAAAAAAATATATATGAGAGTAAGAAAATTAAATCTTGATTATATAATCAAATATGAATGGTTAAGATTTAATGTCGTATAAATAATTAAAAAATCATATAACTTTTTAATTATTTTATAAAGTCAATATAAAGATGGGAGGAGTAAAAAAACAGTGTAAAAAAGGAGTCTACAAATCCTATAGGTCTCATTCCTTTGATTTTAATTATAAATTATTATCTTAGAATAATGAATTGAGTTATAGATATTATATACTATTATTTTTTGGGCCTTTTTGCCCATCTTATAAAGTGTTTTCTAGGTGTAACAACAACTATCCAAATTTGAGAGATTTTTTTCTCAAACCCAAATACATTTTGGTAGGTCTTATTAATTGGTTTGTCTGAAAATATGTATACCCATATTTTTAACTGTCTCTAACTCTATTTAGTAATCTATCGTCTTCTATTTGTATTTCTAAATTGAATTATAATAATTTTTAAGAATTAAATATGTTTTTAATTCTTATTATATATTTTTAATTCCTAATATTTTTCTTATAATTTTGGTTCTTCTGGAATTTTATTTTGCAATTTTAGTCCTTGTCACTATTTACCGATGCCTTATAAATTTTTTAAAATAATCCCTTAAAAAATTTAAAATAAGAGAGGTCGATATAAAAATATTACAGTTTAATAAGGACAAAATATAACGACTATTAGTCTATTATTACAGTAAAAAAAAAATAACGACTATTATGGAATCAAATCATAAAACAAAATTTGATAGGAACTAAAAAATAATTTTTTTATAAGAACAAAAATATTAAACAGGTACATTACAAGAACTAGAAGTATTTAAGCAATTAAAAAAAATTATATATAAGATTTTTTTAAAATTCTGTAGATCAAAACTAAACTCTACTTTTAAAACTATTAATATAATGATTTATTTATTATATTTTTGTATTTTATTTATAAAATTAATACGTGTTCTTAGCATTAAGAACTAATAAGTTGAATAATCAAAGGCAAAAGGAAGAAGCAAAACCAAACGCAAATTTTTTGGAAGGCAAAACCAAACGCAGTGCGTGTGTTCTTCTCTCTGAAGTCTGAACCATTCGTTCCTCTCTCATAACATGCCCTCTGCCCAGGATCCATTTTACGTTGTCAAGGCCGAGATTCAAGATTCTGTAACTTTCTTTTCTCAATTCACCTAGGGTTCGCTTTTAGTCTAATTCGGATAAGAAATTTTCAATTTTCCTTGAATAATTTGTGCTCTATATTTGAGTGACTGAATTTTTTTTTTTTTTTTTTTGCTTTAATGGTCTTATAGTTGTTTAGATTTCATTTTCTTGTCTCAGCTTATTAATCTGATTAGGCTTTTTCCTACGTAAATTTGGGATTTTTTAAGGAAACCCAATTGCAATCTGTGGCTTTGTAGTGTGTACACTGCACGGTTTCTTGCGGGCGTATATGTGATTGGAGCAGAGAGCACTGAAAAAAAAAAAATACTATGTGTGGATTTGGGGTTTTGATTAAAATTTGAAGTGGGATCTGTAACTGAAACGGGATATTATGCTAAACAGAAATGTGAATTAATGAATTATTGTGGTGTTAGGATTTGTGTTTTGATGGGATCAGTATTCAGTTTTTTTCTTCTTTTCTTTTTTTTTTTGAAGTGGGAATGTGTTGATTGTCTGATTATTTGTTAATTTCTGTGAAGATTGATAAGCTGCAATCTACTTTTCACCAATGGGAAAGCAAGTCCGGAGCTGCGGAACAAGGACATCTTTCGGAGGAGGTTCTTGCTGGATGCAAAAGCATAGAGTGGCAGGTAGACCTATTGTGTGCATATGCAGAATCAATGACAGAATGGATTATTGTTACATGAGCTTTTTCATTCTTCGAACATGTTCTTGCCATAAGTTGCATGAATTCAGAATTATTAGACTTTAGACATGCTCTTTGGTGGCTTTTGGTGCTCCAATATCTTGGTGATTTCATGGCTGGAAGGATTTGAATGATTTCGTTTAACTCTAAAATACTTCAATCCTTACCTTTTGGAGTTCCTCGATTTTGGGGTACTTCGAAGGAAAAAGAAACCAGGTTATTTGAATGCCATAGGAAATGTTTCTAAATTTAATATATATATATATATATATATATATATATAATTTTTTGGGTTAGTATATTTTATAAGGTTAATATATTTGATTGTTAATGAATATTAAGTTTGTAAAAATTATCGTAACTACTTAATTAATTAATTTCATTTAACTCTTCTTTTCCTTGCCCTTTATAAACAATAAATGCGGGAGAGAGAACAGATTGAGTTGAGGTGGAGAGAACAAATCGTGTTCCAGAAACTATTTTCAGAATGTATGAAAATATTAACTTCCAAAATTTAAATTCTGGAACTATGATTTTTTTTTTTTTTTGACTTAGTTCCAGAATTTAAATTCTGGCTTTCATTTTTTTACTGTTCCAAAATTTAAATTCTAGAACAATGATGAAACTACACCTGTTGATAAAGGGAATTATTGGGAAAAAATACAAAAAATTAAGGGTATGAATAGAAAAAAGTTGGGGGGGGGGAGTGCAAAAAGCAATCCCCTTAAAATAGAGTTGGATGGGAAGAATTTGATTTTCACACATCTGTGCTTGGTAAGGAGTGGAAAATGGATAGAAAGTCACTTTCAGTATTTTTTATTCTCTATACAAAAGTCCGATGATTGCAAGAGTGGAACAAAAATGATTTTCCCTCAATCACTTTCAACTATTTTATTATTTTGTAGTACTAAGCTAGTTTAAAGTGATTTTCATCCAAATTTACCTGCTTTGACAAGCATACTCTTAGTCTATTATTCCCTCAATTGCTGAAGTCTGATTTTTTGATAGAAAGGTGGATGAATTGGATAAAGCAATTGCTGTAGCGTCTAGAGATCCTTCTTGGTATGGGATTGATGAAGCTGAGGTTGAAAGCCGAAGGAGATGGACAAGCAGCGCTCGTTCTCAGGTATCCAAAAGTTTTATAGGGAAGACCACAGTAATTTTTTTTAAATCTAAACATACAGCTGCTGTTTATTATCATTATTTCCTCATTAACATGATGCATAAAAGATTTCTTTGTGACATTATTAGGTTGGCACAATGAAGAAAGCAATGGAATCTGGCAAGGGCTCAAGTACCACAAGCCATGCTAGTGTAAATGGGATGCGCCGAGAACTAATGAGGCTACCAAATTCTCATCAAACTGATAGCTCCAACCAGTATGCTCCCCGAGATAATGATGATTTCATCCAATCAGAGTCAGATAGACAAACGCTTCTTATAAAGTACTTTCCCTCCTCCTCTTGCTTATAGAACTGGATTTTGCATGTCTTTTGTTTCAACTATGGCATAACACTATTTTTCTTAATTGACTTTTGCATATCTTTGTGAGATTAAGCTCTAATCGTAGCCATTTTTCTTCAATATTTGGTGGAAAATAATGACTTTTTGTTTGGTTGAGACCTCTTAAGTGGATTGAATTATATTGTTCAGTCCTCCCACATGCTTTCTAAGACATGAGTGAAATGCTTTCTATTTACATGAAACTTGTACTGAAGTATTTTTTTGAGCAACCCCTATTGAATAAACTGTGATGTTAAATTTAAGTGATTATTCTGTGTCTGTATGATTGCATGCAAATTTTCTACTCTCATCATTGTAGATTTTTCTTTGTGAAGAAATTTTCTCATTATCATTTTTTATAATTAGAGCAATGTTTGGATCTACTCTTGGTATTTACTTAGACTAATTAATTACTGAAATGGTTGATTTCTTTTTTCTTTCTTGTGGAACAAAAAAGAAAAAAAAAATAAAGCCAATAGTAGGTAACCTTAACAAAGGCAAAATCATGAAATACACTGCTCAAGAAATTAGAAAACCTTATTCCCATGGTTATCCTTTCTGGAAACACAATCTGCCTCTGGTTGCTATTTTTGTTCTGATTATATCTATTGTGATGATAGGAGACAGGATGAGGAATTGGATGAGCTCAGTGAAAGTGTACGAAGAATCGGAGGTGTTGGACTCACAATACATGATGAACTAACTGCACAGGTAATGGTTTGAGAGGTTTTACCTCCATGATTCTTGCTATTTTGCTTCAGAAACGTTGACGACTAGGTAGTAGCAATTTGATCTTTTTTTCAATTTTCTTGAATAAAAGTATTTTTCTTTTTCTGTTTTTTTTTTTCTAACAATCAATTTTAGTTGTCTCAAATTTCTAATTCTTTACACTGTCAAAATCTTAATGCTTCAGGAAAAGATTCTAGATGAACTTGGTTCTGAGATGGACAGTACAACAAATCGTCTTGATTTTGTCCAAGTAAGTTTCTGCGTCTATTTATAATTTCTCCTTCGAATCTTCTAGTTTGATTTTATCTTTTCATTCTTTTGTGAAATTTATTATTTGAAAGACAAAAATTTCACCTCTAGGATTGCTGTTATTGATTAATAATATTTAAAGGAAAAATATATTGTAAAGTTGATTGTGATATTATATATCTTGAAGAGGTGACATATTGCTCTTCTATGATGCTTGCAGAAAAAAGTGGCAATGGTTATGAAGAAGGCTAGTGCAAAGGGTCAGATCATGATGATATTGGGTTTGTTGGCCCTGTTTATCTTCCTCTTTATCTTAGTATTCTTCACCTAGTCATTGAGATGGGATCAGTCTCTCTGCTGTTTGTACATGAAAAGAGATCTCATTTTTTTTGTTGAGATTCAAGATTAATAATAGGCATGCATTTAACTATTCAGTTAAATGGAAAGCCATTTTGTGTTATGTTTCTGGAAGGTGGTAGAAAGTTCTGATTGTGATGAAAATGGGAAGCAATGTAGTTAAGGATTTATAGTAGAATTTGATTCTTGACACGGTTGATTACGTGAATGATGCTAGTGATATTCGTTGCTTAAACCATTTGTCTGCTGCACGTATTGTTTATTTATTGTTTGTCATTGCTTTGCAATTGTAAATATAGGGACACAAGATAGTCTTGCAGTGGAATTTATTAAGTAGATTTTAAAATAGTAAAATATATCAATTTGATTTCTGAAAAGCAAATTTAGTTTGGTTCCTAGTGTTCATGTGTTTCAAATATCTATCATGAAGTTTTTGATGTGGTATGTTAAGCGCTAATGTGGTACTTACATAGTAAACTACATATCAAATGTGGTACTTTTGTTGGCAAAAAGCACAGATGTTAAATGACATGGTTTAACTTTGATAAGTATCTACTGTAAATAGGGGTGGTTGACGATGTCGTTTATTTTCTCAAATCTTAAAACACGAAAATTTTCAAATGAATGAACTTCTCAAATAATATTTTGAAATTACAGTTGAAACTCATAATAAAAAAATAATTTTATTTTGTAAATTATAATGCCCAATTTGGAAAGTGAAATTAGTATTCTTTCAATTGGACATTTTCAATATTTTATTCTTCTTTAGATGTGTAATTTACATTACTAGCCAAAAAAACCATATATTAACCATCTCCAACTAATATACTTTTATACTTTATTTATATATTTAATTTTGTTAACAATTATCTCTTTCAAATTTACCTTCTTTTATTTTCATATCTAAACAAACTTTAACTTTTTTTAAAAGAACTTGTTAATAACTTAATTTTATATGATATTTAAGATTATGTTCGGTAAAATTAGTTAAAAAATTAGTTGAAAGTTAAAAAATTAGAGATTGATAGTTAATAACTGAGAAACTAACTTATTAAATTAGAAATATTTGGTAAAACTAATTATTAATATATCTAAAAAATTTCAAATGACATAAATAAACATCTTTATATTTTATTATTTAATGTTAGATTTTTTTCATATTAATTATTCTACTATTGATTTTATATTAATTTTAAAATATTTTTAATCAAGTTCAAAATAATATAAGAAAATACATTTAAGTAAACATTATAATTTTATTATGTTAGTTAGTATAATAGTTAAAATAATTCATCTTACATAAAATTATTCAAAAAATAATAGACAAAATATAGAGTTGAAATAATAAATTAAATATGATAAGTGGTACAATAGTTAAAATAAATATTGTAACATTAAAAATGTAAACTATAATAACAAAAAAACAAACAAACCTATCATCTATGATTTATAATGCTAAATTAATAAAATAAATATTATAATTGTTAAATTAAGAATGTAATATAAAAATATTCAAAACATAATATAAAAAATATAATAAACTAAATAAACCTACGACCTATTATTCCACATTAAATTAATAATATTGTTGTGCACTTGTTTTTTTATCTCACTAGATATATCTTCCATATTTTTGTTTGTGCATATTATATTTCACTTGGATTTGTGGAGATGATATGTACCTGGAGAAAAAAAAAGGTTAATGTGCACTTTATGAAACAAAATGAGGGGGTTTGCAAGCTATAGGAAAAAAGAGATAACAAATGAATGAGTAAAAAAAAGAAAAATAATAAAACTTTGATTTATTTAAAAAAAAGTAAGAAGAAAATTTGATAAATATGTTAAGGATAAAAAGAAAGAAATATAAAAAATTAAAAGTTAGAAAATGTTACTTTAAATAGTATTTTAAAAAAATGTTAGAATATTAAAAAAATTGCTTATGGAACAATCAATAATTTTCTCTTTTAGCATAAAAGTTAATTAAAATGTTTTGTGGAACATAACATCTATTCATTATAAATTTAAAATAGTATATATATTTTAAAGATATTTATTTATTAAAAATTTTAATTACAACATAATTTATTTATTATGCATTTTAATTATATAAAAATAAATTACAAAAGAGTTAAATTAGTAATTTACTCTATCATTAAAAACACTTAAAAGCATCCCATTCAAATTTATATAATTTTTTTTATAATTTATAATTAAACATCATTGTGTATGGATCCAACGGTTGGGATTATCTTTGCTTTTTCATATCGGTATGATAGGATGGTCTGAGAAATTGAAATGTTCAAAACTTCCACTTGAACTTGCCGCTTCTTCAAGTCGAAACACACACACACAACAGCTTTTTGATCTATTATGGTGAAGGGGTTGCACGGCCAGAACCTCCCCGCCGACGTGGTGCAGGTGGTTGATCAGCTGGAGCGCCACTGCTTCGCTCCCGATGGATCTCTCATCTCCAAGCCTCTCTTCAACGATCTCCAACTCGTATCCCTCTCTCTCACCACAATTTTCAAATGGGTCCTCCGTTATTGTTTTAAAAATTTGAACTTTCTCAGACCCATTTTGGCAAATTTCCAAAAAACTTGTATGAACTCGAGTTGGGTGTTGGATTTTGTGTGTTGATTTGCAGGCCAGAGAGGAAATGTGCAGGGAAAGACTGCGTTACCTGGAAGCCATGGTAAATGCTTATTTATCTATATACAATGAGTAGTAGTAATAATAAGTGTTTGTAGAAATAAATAGATTTTTTTTTATGTCATGTGATATTTGGATTTAGAATTATGTTCTGGGAGTGAGTATTAGTTTTTGGTATTGATGAAATGTGTTGGTTAAGTTAGTGTAATTGCTTGCTTATAACAACAACAATGACTAAAAAAAAATTGTCCTACTAGGTGTAGGTGAGGTCTGTTACATGGATCATATGCTATCATTTGGCTCAGTTAAAGACCCAAACTTCAGAAATATTGTTTACTACTACCTCGTTACTTTTTATCTGTCTTTTAATGTTGTTGCATAGAAGCCAAGAAATGCAATAAACTTTCATGATTCTAATAAATAGTTGTGGACTTTCCTATTTCATCCCCTTTCTCTACTTTTCACTCCACGGTAAATGCAAGTATAAATTAATTAAAAAGATAAGGAAATAAGTAAAGGTATAATTGATAAAAGAGTAATTAATGTGATCTTGAACTTTGCTAACGACAGATAAATAGGAACAAAAGTTCTCCAAAAATCCGACTATTAAAATGGAATTGAGGGAGTAAAAGAATCCTCTTAACTTCCTATGCTGTGTTTCTTGGACTCCTTCTTCCCCTTTTCATTGGATTAAAACTCATGCGGTGTATTCTCCTTACTGGTGCTTTGAGTGACTTTCTTTGTACTTAGTGATTTGGCTCATATCGGGGTATGGTTGCAGGCTATATATTCTGAGGCTATTGCAATGGTGGAGGAGTATCAGCAAGCCATTTCTGTGTCTAACCTCAGTGGAACCAGAGATACTGGCAATCTTTATCCACAGCTTGGGTTGAAGAATTCTCCTCAGGTTTTGAATTATTATTACTGGAAAGTTAGTTTGATTAATGAACAAATATGAGACCTCTGTGAAAATGCTGTTGATTTTTGTCTTAGAAAATTTGAGTCTGCGCATCATGTGCTTATATGCTTTTTTCTTTGGCACATTGGTCTACGTTGATTTAAACATAACTTACATGTATATATAATGTCAGGTTTATCAGACTTTAGAGCATCAAATGGTTGTTGCTGAAGCAGCTCAACGATTGAGACTACCTCTTATCTCCAAAGATGGGGAAGTTCATGATGAAGACATTGAAAAGCTAAGTGTCGTGTCTCGAAGCTGCCTTGACAGTACTGTTAGTGGGGCTAATTCTTCTAACTATAACACACCAAGCAGCTCTGTTAGTGGGGCTAATTCTGCCCTTGCTCCTTCGGATCCAGTGGAAGTCGGAGTTGGTGGTGTTCCCAATCGTTTTTTGGGAATTACACCTTCTTATTTGTGGCAAACTCAGCATCAAAAAGCACCATTATCCGTGGTATACTATGTAACAACATATGAAAGTCAGCTTCTAAGAATGTTTTTTCTGTGGTGGATTTTTTGTTATGTGATTAACTGTTATGTTTTTCATTATTGACACAATAACAATATCTTTAGGATATGACTGAATATCGCCTGTCTGTTTCACGGGAGGTAGAGGCTCGCTTGAAGATGAAATGTGAAAAATTATCAGAAGCCTTTGTATTGGATGACAATGGTAAGTGTGAACTGCTTATTACTGATATAATATGGAATTGTGATGGAGAATTGTTGATTTTCTTTGGTTACCATTTTGATTTTATGCGCTAGCTGATTTCTCATTTCCTTGTTTCTTGTTTTCTGTTTCAGATTCTTCATCATCTGGAAGTCATAGTTCAAGTTCTCGGCTTCCAGAAAGGTTTATGTTCATTTGAGTAGCCTAATCCTTTTAAATTTTTGGCAATATATTCACTTGTAAGTTATAACATAATAATCCCCCAGATTGTGTTTGTTTTGAAGTTTGCAACTTAGACTTCTACATGAGAGGTTAAGGCCAAAAAGGCTGATACCCAGTTTCAATTTTTTGTCTCAACTCTCAGGAGATGAGACGTGAGTTTTTATACATATAGTAAACTACTAAAATTTTTAATGACCCTCAAAATCACGTCTATATTTTTTGTGAAAGTTCTTGGATGAGTCAGATCTGTATTTGTACAATTTTAGATCAGCGTAATGATGAAAATCACAAATGTTACTGATATGACTAATAGGCTAAAAGTTGGCTTTATTATTGGTGATCTGAGTAACATGGGTCAAGGTTGATTTGATTTCTGGTTTCTTTAGCTCCACAAGATGGAGGGAATTTTTACTTTTAAAAATAATATCTTATCGTTTTGAATTCTAGGTGAGGTCCTATCTTATATTTTGCAT
The DNA here is from genome assembly GCA_007407185.1 of Glycine tomentella. Classification (NCBI taxonomy): domain Eukaryota; kingdom Viridiplantae; phylum Streptophyta; class Magnoliopsida; order Fabales; family Fabaceae; genus Glycine; species Glycine tomentella. The sequence continues at coordinate 258,608 of PYAF01000235.1, forward strand.
TGCTTGTATCCTATGATAACAAAAAATATTTGCACTTGAAATATATCTGTAGACTAAAGTTACTTGCTTTTCATACTGTTACTTTACCAGGATGAAACTGTTGACTGAGGAGATTGAAAGAGAAGAAACAGCGCTGCGGGATGACCTTTATTCTGCAGATAGAAAGTTTGCTGAATATTACAATGTATGTGCAGAAGCATTTAGTACAATAACCGTCTTTCTTGTGGACACAAACATTTTCTGAAACTCCCACACTGATAGTGTGTTTGGATAAACATATAATTGATTTCAACCCACACTGAATTTGTTTGCATGTGGGATGTATCATGCATTACAAGTTATATTTATTTTTTGGTAAGATATTCCCATGGTGGCATGTAGATACTGAATGTCGTGATGTTTAATAGGTCTTGGAGCAGATACTAGCAGTGCTTATTAAACTTGTCAAAGATTTGAAGTTGGAGCATCAACATAAATATGTCAGTATTTATTATTTAATAAATTCCACTATGTTGATAGCTAAGGACATATCTTCACTTACCCCATGTATTTGTAGGATGAGACGCAGAAGTCTTGGCTCTGTAAAAGGTGTGAGACCATGAGTGCGAAATTGAGGTTTGTTTCTTATCTGCTGTATATTTTCATTGTTCTTCACTATAAATATACTGTTGAGGTTTTGAAATTTGAAATAATAAGAGATGAGATGATAAATTGAATAATTGAGAATAGAAAATTACATATGAGATTCATTTGGTAAGAAGATAACTTTGCTTTTCTCTTTTAATAGGTTGTGTTTGAAATTCCAAAATGGATGTTTTCTTGTACACAAGTTGGATACAGAACATTGCTTCTACCTATGGGTTAAGATAATAGAAAAAAATAAATTAAATTTTGTATAGTATAACATCTAGACAATGTAAGACTGGCTTGAGCATAGTTTTGTTGTTGTGACACATTGTTAGCACCCAACCCCTAGCTAGTTAGGAAGGTTTACAGCAGGAGACCTGAGGATTGGCCCTAGAAATCATGCAGGCAGCCACTGTTAGTTAGCCTTGTCAGTGGAGGGTAGGCCTTGTAATTTGTTAGAGTAGTTAATTAGTTATGTTGTGATAAATAAAGGCGGAGGAGGTGGGTTGAGGCAATTAGTTGGTTAACGCGTTGTAGGGAGAGACCAGTTTCTAGAATCCCAGAGAGAGTGAGAGACAGTCTACATTCTACAATACAATCATTTTTTCTCCTGCTAAACTGGGTTTGTCCTTTGATCCAAATGGAGCTTCGTATTTTATTGAGGACAAAAGGAAAAAGTACCAAAAGAATTGGATGGTGTTGAGCGTAAACAGAGGGGGTTGAATCTGAAACTCAAGGCATAATTCTTGAAATTAATTTGCTCTAAATTAAGATGACAGGATTTATATTCTAATAAGTTTCTAACGCCTAAGTTTCGTTTATTGTCGACTTTTTTCATTTATGATTTTGCAACATTTTTGTAGCTCCACCTTGAAGCAGAGGGAAGCATGATTTGTTGTCCAACATAGTAGTCAGATACTCAGATTATAGTTTTAGATATTAGCTGGTTTAATTCATACATAGTTACATGACATTTATTTTCTGTTATATTAGCCACAACTTGTTAATTTTTCCAGGTTCTATCATAATTGTGATATTTTCCATTGCATGTCAGTGTTCTAGAACACGTTCTCTTGCTCGAAACTTACACTAAAGACTCTATACCTGCCCTTCATAAGATAAGGTATGAATGACAAAACCTTTGTAATTGTAAGCACTTTCTTCTATAGTGTTAATAAACCATTTTTCCGTTTTTAATTTTAGGAAATATCTTGTTGAGGCAACAGAAGAAGCTTCTATTGCATATAACAAAGCAGTATGTTCCTATTCCAAATATTCATCCAAATATACACTTGTGGAATACTTGTGGAGAAATTTATCCAACCAGAGCTTAAATTTATGATTGTCTTTTCCTCCATTACTTCAATCATTCATCATGTTTGTGCTAGTTATATTTTGACCCTTGTACCAGGTTACCCGCTTGCGTGAGTATCAGGGTGTTGATCCTCACTTTGACAACATTGCAAGGCAGTACCATGATATTGTGCAGGTGACACCAGTTTTACTAAAATATTTACCTCATTTGTACCAAATATTTATATATAGATATCAACATCCATTTAATTCTCTCAAATGTTTCTATTCTGTTTGTCCTGAAGCTTTCCTCATTTGGGATGACAAAAATGATGAAGGAATATGAGGATATGATAATGGATATAAAAATATACTAGTCGACTAAATGTGAAACTCTTTGAACTTCAAGGAAAAGGCACAGATTTATCATTTCAATTTCCAAGGCGTGCTTATTTTTTTTCGAGTTTAATATGTTGATGATATTGTGCAGAAATTGGAGAACATGCAATGGACAATCCACCAAGTTGAAATGGATCTGAAACGTTTGCCAGAAAAACCCAGCACATAGAAGTTTATGCTTTGTCTCCTTATTCTTGGTTTGAATTCTTTTTGTAAATGGTATTAAAGGCATCACCCTCAATTAACCTAACATTCATCATGTCCCTAATGATTGATAAAGACATTTAATCTTCAATATGCGCTTTTTTTTTTTTTAAATATATATATATATATATATATATATATATATTTGGACTACTTTGCATTACCTTACCTGATAGAGGAGAAAAAGGAAACTCCAAAACCAGCTATTTCTGCTAGTTTAAGATGTCAAATAGTATTGAGGTCTTTATTCTTTTGTATTTAATCAAAGTATTTTTTGTGCCTAGGTTCTAATACTCAGCTTCCGAATGACAGAAATATGGGTGGATGCAATGTATAAGTAAACATGCACTAAGGGAATTAAAGCATTTTTTTTTTTTGAGCGTGTGAATTGTAAAATGAAGTATCAAATGTCATTGTAGTGTCTGTCGCTTGATCTTGGATTAGATTAGGATTTGGTTGCTTGCTTGTTCATCATCAATGTAGAGCTGTTGAAATTTGTTCGTAGTTGCATTCTTGTTTGTTGTCGTTATAGTTTGTATTTGTCACCTTTGTCCTTCATTATTGTGTAAAGTGGTTTAGGTGAAGCTGATTTAAGATAAAGTGAGAGGAGTTTAAAAAGAGGTGGAGGAAACTGAGAGAATATATTAGAATATGAAGACAAATTGAAGGAAACAAAATGAATTATTGAATTTTGAAGATGGCAATCGTGCTTGCTTCAGTTTTTAAAGTTAATTATATAATAAATTACATTAGAAGCTTTTTTTTTTTTTTTTTTAATTACTTTTGGGTGTGTCATCAAATATGCATGTTGTGTGGTGGGATGCATGCTTCATGATTGATGAGTTTTAGAAAGTTAGATTGACTAACTTTAGCAAAAGGTGAAAAGATATTCTTTTTTTGTTATGTATTAATAATTTTGAGAGAAATAGAGCAAAATATTAATTAACCATTTTTTAAAAAAAAACATTTTTAATTTACACTAATTATATAATATTTATCTTATTCAATTAATGTAATTTGTGACTTAATACTATCTTGCAAAGACATTATGCCTAACTTATAAAAAAGAAATGCCGATCTGAGAGCAAAATGAATCAGAATGTGTCCCACGTTTGGGGTCCTCCCCCTTTATTTAGAAAAGGGGTTTTAAAATTGGTCGGCCATTAAATTCTGAAGACAATGATTCAAGATTAGATAGTTTAATTGTAATTGAAATAGCCATAATTTAATAAAATTATTTAACTTTTAATTTAATATATTAAGAAATATTAAATAAAATATATAATATTTATAATTTTATAATATTAAGATAGCCCGTTTAATCATTCATACTCGAAGTATTATTTAATCAATTAATAATGTAATTTCTTTGAGCTTACTTGTGATATATTTTTAGTATAAAATTTGTTTATACCGGAAACTAATTACAAATAATATTAAATATGATTTTTATATTATATGTGGATCGGATGATTTAAGAAGAGAAATGGGAGAATGAAACGAGAAAGAATATATGACTAAAATAAAGGAAGTCAACTAATTCAAAAGACATATTTTGTTAGCAGAGGGTTGTAGTATTGGATACTCGTAGATTTTAATTGATGTTACTTTTCCTATAAAGAAAACATTAATGTAATTTTGTTAAAAAAAACAACTATGTACTATTCCATAACTTTTAATTGAATATTTTAACGATTTAATTATCCTAACTTTGTGTTTTCGGTAGTGAAAGTGAAAGGTGAAACTGAGGGATGCAATGCAATAAAATAAGTAGAAAATGGGACTTTCATATGTTTAGTACGAGTTAAATGAGCGATGAATGTTGTCGAAAAATAGAGATCCCACGTATTTTAATTTCACTCTAAAAATGACATGAGATACGATAAAATTGTACACAATTATCTCTTGAAATGAAATAGATTATTATAGTGTAACTAATGACAATGAGAACCAGTTCTAAAACTCAAAATCAATTATGCTACAGGCATATTCGACCATGTTAAGCATAATCAAATATCCTTCTTTCTATAATCGAATGGTATTGAAAACATAAATAAAGAATCTTTTTATTTTTTTATAACACAACACCTATTTCATATTTATTTTCTTGCAAGGGCATATTTCATTATGTATTTTTGTATAATTGAATATGAACCTTCCGTTTTTTAAAATAATTGAAGATCAGTGTAGAATCGTAAAAGTAAAAAAGAGAAAATATTTTGTTATAAAAAATGACAAATACATGAATAAAATTCAAATTGTAAAAATATTTATTATTTATTATCTAATAAATTATTTTAATAAAATTTTTCATTTTTTTTATGGAACAACTTCATTTTTTCATCTTTTATTTTCCTCTTACATCAATCAAAGCCACTTTAAAATTACACCAAAACATATTAAAAAATTAGTAAAATAATATTAAACAAATCAAGTGATTAAATATAAATGATTAATATACTGAGATTAAGATTAAATTATTTAAAATTAATTTAAATTCAATTTTTTTATAAAAAGTAATTCTTAATGTCCTTCTTCTAAGCAAAAGACTTAACAAAAGAAAATAATGTAACACACAAATTCCAAATACGCGTCTATGGACGTAGAATTTCCCCTCTTCCAGTAACGAATAACAGCCAGTTCACAGCATCTGACCAGAGAGGTGAACAGAATCAACAAACAATGACTTGGAGGAAACTTAACTAATTTATTATAGATTATGTCATTTTTCTCGTTCTGGATTCTTCTCTAGCATTCCCTTCACTCTATGGGCCCCACTTCCCCCTCTCCAAATATTATTACCTGTTTGGATCTACTTTCCCCTGTCATTCACCACTTACCACTTTCAAGTTGGCTCCACCCTGGTCCGCGTTCAATGTACGCAAACGCAGGCACGAGTATGTCATAGAGAGAGTTTGTTTGGTAAGAAAGAAAATAAAAGGAAAGAGAATATGATTAGTGAAATATATTTTTATTTATTTTTAAAAAATACATTTTAGATAAAAAGAATTTTTTTCTTTTTTCAATTTAAATTTTAAAATTTTTCTTCCTTTCATATTTTTCTTCTATCCAATCAAAGATAGGATTATTCTTATCCCGAATAAGAATAGGATCCTCTTATCTTCTCACCCAAAAGCACCTCCCGATTTTCCTCACGTCACCGCAGATCACTTAATCGCCGTCCACGTGTACCCTCCAAGTCATCTCGACCGTTCAAAAAGTTGTGGCCCTCACACACTTGCACCGGCTCTCCCCCACGCACTAGTATATATATGCGTAAACCCGTGTTCACGTTGTTCATACATATCATTCTTGTTTGCTTCCCAAGTCTCCCGAAGCATCTTTCTTTCTCTTCCTGAAGGTTCGTTTCTCTCTCCTTTGGGTTCGTGTTTCTTAGGATTTGGTTGTGATCTTTGGTGATTCATGCTTCTGTTTTGTGTTAAACGGTGGACGTGTGTTTTGAGTAGTTTGAAACACGTTTAATGAACTATGTTTTACTATGTTTTGTGTCTTGTTTATTTAAATCATAGATTGATATTAGATAGTTTTGTAAGTTCGTAGATTAATTTTGTTAAGGTTTTTTCTGTGGATCGTGAATCTGCTCATGGTTTATTTCTTAGGTGTAAAAAATATGGGATTTTGTTAGTGATTTTACTTTTACCATAACAAAAACAAGAACTTTTTATTTTCTGTTTTTTACAATAACTCATTAACTCATGTACCTAGTCATCCACCTGAGTTAGGTCCCTTGACATTTTTTATTTTCTCGTTAAGGTTTTGGTTGTGATTTTTTGTTTTTTGTATGGATCAATAAGGAACTACCAAAAAAACACCTTCCTATTGATTCCTGATTCCGCGTATTTGATGATTGGCCATTATTAAGTTATAATTTGTAGATTCTTACAACAAATATGAAGAAATTATATTTATGGATAGAACTTAGATACCGCTTCTATTCCTAGGTGTTTTCTTGTGCTTTTTTCAATCAAAATTGGAGTTCACACTGGTAATCTAGATAATTAAGGTTACGGGATTACTTCAGATACTGAAGTGAAACTCTAATCCTGATAGGAGAGTGTTAAGTTTGATGCATGATTCCCAATATGATTTTTTTTACCAGTAAATGTTAATTTTTTGTTAGCAGTGAGAATAGAGTGATCTTTCTCCTTTATATCTTTTCCCTTCTTAATCATCCAACCAACCTTATATCTCCTCCCAATATGGTTGCTGTTGACTAGAGTCAATTTATGAACTCTTGATTTCTTCTTGTATTCTAAAGTTGGCATGTTTTGCAGAAGCTATCGGTGTTACGTGTTCCCAAGTCTCTCGAAGCAAAGTACATGGTTGATTTGGAAATCCAGGTCCCCAGCGCATTCGACCCGTTTGCGGAGGCGAGAGAATCTGATGCCCCCGGGGCAAAGGAGTATGTGCATATACGAATTCAGCAGAGGAATGGAAAGAAGAGTCTGACGACAGTACAAGGGCTGAAGAAGGAGTTCAGCTACGAGAAGATCCTCAAGGACCTCAAGAAGGAGTTCTGCTGCAACGGGACTGTGGTGCAGGACAAGGAGCTTGGCAAGATTATCCAACTCCAAGGCGACCAGCGCAAGAACGTTTCCCATTTCCTCCTTCAGGCCGGTCTTGTCCGGAAGGACCAGATCAAGATTCATGGTTTTTGATTCAACTATTGGTCTTGTTTATGTTGTGCTAGTAGTAATTTCAAGTTGTTGTGACTTTTGAAAAGTTTGGATTGTTTCTTTTGTTTGATGAGTGGTGTTGGAATAAGTTGTTGGAATAAGTTTGGCTTGGTTTGGTTTTCCAGTTTTTAATGATTGGATTTCATGGATGTTGTTAGTGAACTTGAATTGTTCAAAAGCAAGTTGCATGTAATAAATGATGATTTGGTTTTTCAGAAGATGGTGGATTCTACATTTTCTACTATGTTTTTTACTTTTAGCTGATTTTGCTGCGATATGATTCAGTTCAATGTCTTAACGGATGGCACTATTTTTCCTCGAGTAGATAACCAATCGACCATCAAAAAGGTAACTTTAATTACACCAATAAAAAAATAACTCATCGGTCTTTTGTAGTAGTGGCTTGCTTGCGTTTTAATTTGAAATTGTTGTTGGTGGCGTTGTGAGTCCTGAAGTTTGGATTTTTCTCCGTTTGATGAGTTATGTTTGGAGTAAGTTTGGTTTTATAATTTTAATGATTGGATTTCGTGGATGATGATGTTGAGCTTGAATGCATGCTCTAAGCAAATTTACACACAAATTGATGATTTGGTTTTTAGAAGTTGGTGGATTCTACAGTTTCATCCGTGTTTTTTGTTTTGAGCTTATTTAGCTACAACTTGTGATTCAATTCAATGTCTCAAATGATCGCAATACGAGGCTAGGTTAGGATAACAACAATCGATTAAAACATTACTACAATAGACAAATAATAACCAATGGTAGAACATATATAAATTTCTCAACATGATCAAAGAAAAATGTTGAGACAAGTGTGTTAGAAAGGCGAATGATTTTATTATTTTGAATGTTCAATTTTAAATATTTTATTTTTCGTTTGCACATGCTTTGAATATACTTTGGAATTAATGATAGATCTGTTCATTTTGGTTCTAAAGTTACTAAAGTCACTTTCTCGTAAAAAAAAAAAAAAAGTGTTTACTTTCTTTTGATGTATGTTGTAAGTCCAGATCAACCATGTTCACTTGAACTATTTCTCGAAATCTGATGTTTTTTTTTTCTTTCTTTCTATTTTTCAAAAACCATTTCATAAAAATTTAGCTAAGTTTTTATATTTTAATATATATATATATATATATAATTATATTCTTTTGTCATAAACTTTAAATATAAAGGAGTTAATAATTTCAAGTTGAAATAAAAACAAATCTTAATGACATATGAAGATGTAAAATATTTGTGACTCATTTGGTAAAAACTTTATATATATATATATATATATATATATATATATATATATATATATAATCATTAGTAAACTTTGATTAATTAGTTTGATTTTTTTTAGAGTTTTTTTTCAACTCAATCTATTCAAATTCATACGAGAGCTGGATAACAAGTTTTGTTTTTTAATTCATGATAGGATCCAATCCGTAATTTTTAATTATATGATTATATAATATAAATTAAGTTATTAAATACAAAAAATTATAATTTTTTACTAATATAATTTATTAAATTATTAAATTAAATCATTCATGATTTTTTTCTCTTTTTGATTATTATTTTTTATTATTATCTTGATTCTGTTTATGTTTTCTCATATTAATATAGTATTAAATAGTTTAAATTTTTTTAGGCCCAATTGACTCAACAAAACTCAATCTATTTATGATTAGGTTGATTTGATTTCAGTTTATTAACAAAATTGTACAAATTCGGTTTATTAACAAAATTGTACAAATTCGATTTATTAACAAAATTGTACAAATTCGATTCAATCTAACTAGTAAAACTTTGATATGAATCTGACCCAATCCACCTTATAAACGCTCTAAAATTAAACTTGCATTCTATTCGAGGTTTTGTATTGAAGGGATGTTTCAAGCTCCTTGACATTATATTGCTTCTTTATTTTATTTTATTTTTTAAAAAAATTAATTAGGATCGAGGATTACAGTTTGAGAAGATAATGAACCAAATTCATGATGTTTTAGATGAGAAAGAAACATGAAATTCATGGCTGGCATAATTGAGCTATAGATTTTGACACGTGATAAGATTTTTCTGCTTTTAATCCATTACAAATCATTTTAGATTGATTTGTAAACTAATTATTGCAAAATTCAACAATATTACTATCCATTGTAATATGTTATTAGATGATAATATAACAAAAAAAATCATTTACATTGATAATGCATTTTAGATAAACTGATTGAACTATTTGAGTTTGTTTCTTTTACTTCTCTTTTTACAACTTGCGCGGAAAATCAGACTCCAAAAATTTTCAACCACACCTATGACTAATACACAAGGATTCAAGTGATTTGAATTTGATTTAATCATGGAAAACAAATCTTATGAAGGCTGATAGACGTATTCTGCCATGCCCAACCTTGAATCATTTAAACCAAAACCCCTAAAATAAAATGAAAATTCAAATTGAAAAGAGAGAGATACTGATCTAAGTTTTAAAACCTAAATTGAGAATAAAAAATTATAATTTTAAAGAACAATTCAGCTCAAACGTTCGATTATTTTTAAAATATGACTTTGAAATACTCGGTAACGGAAAAGATATCTTCAATTGAATGAATTTAGAAAAAAAGGAGAAAACTATCTAAATTGACAATTTGACATGGATGTAGTTGCAAAAAAATGTTTTCTTTCTTCTTGCTGATTCACGATGGATTGAATAGGTATTGGATTTATTGTCACTTAGATGTACTAAGCGTTATGCAAGCACAATCTCACTTTCAATGTTCATACAAAGAAAATGGCATGGCATTGTCATGGTCAGAATCCAATCCTGTTAACTCCAATCAATCTTGCTGTGGCATAATGTGGTTGTCATCAGATAATGTGGTTTTAACTAAACAAGGTTTGGTTTGACCACTAAGCCACTCTCTCCTTGTAGCAGGTAAACTTCAAACAAATTTCAAGCGCAAAAACTTGTAGAATATTATTGAGATATCACCTTTTTCTATGTGAGTTTATACTTTGTGTCCAAATCAAATTCAAAGAGGACTCGGAAATAGAATCTCAGTAAAAAGCAAAAACATACATCAATATCAACAACACCTTTAATCCAAGTTAATTGGGATCGGCAATGAAAAGCAAAAAAAAAAGAACAAAAAATGAAAAAAGAGAGTTGACTAACAGTCATGAGGAGCATAGTAACTCAAAAACATTCTAAACAGAAGCTTTAAATGCCTATGAGTGATACAAACTGTTTGGAAGTACTTCTCAGAGGTATAAACCTTTTCCCTAGGAGGATCTTGGATACCAGACCCTCAGACTGGTTAGATGGTGTGATTTAGAATAGCTTGCCTTGTTGTTGGTTTCCACTCTTCATCATTGCAGAGAATTCTTCATAGTTAATTCTACCATCCTGTGAAACCACAAGATTGAGTATCGAATATGGAACTAGAATAGAAACTTCTAGCAACTCACTTAATAGAAAATGAGCTTACATGATCTGTATCCACTTCAGATATAATTGTATCAACTTCAGATATGATTTCCTTGATTGTTGCATCATCACCCATACCATATTCTTTCATGGCTGATTCCAATTCATCTCTTGTAATAAACCTGTAATGAAATCAAATGAAAACCAGAGAAGATATGTCATTGCTCCTGACTCCCTATCCAAGTAATGCTAATCACCAATTAGTGATTGTTTAAGTGCATGTTTGGCTTCATGTCGAGTTTTTGAGAATCACGTTGAAAAACTAGTTTCTAACTTGGATTTTAGATAAATGTTCACATGCTTGCTTGCACATTGAGGAATTGATTTTAGGTCCATAATTGATTTTTGAGTTCAAACAATTTTAGGTATAATCAATTTTGAAAAATCAATTTGCTGACGTTACCAAAGCACACGCTTAATGAGGTTGCTGGCCACTGTGCTTTATTATTAAAAACTCAAACAAAATGCATGACACTTAGTTGATAACCATGACATTGACAATGAACTTAAAACATTGAACTCAATAGTTGAAGGATTCATACGAATGGCATAATGCAAAGTCAAATGCAATTGGAGGAAAAGACTAGGTTGGACAAGAAATCATGATGATGAAGGACTTACCCACTGTTGTCTTTATCAAAATATTGGAAGGCCTTGAAAAGTTGGTCATCTCTTTCTAATTTGTGTCTATGCATTGTAGCAGTGATGAATTCTATGTAGTCAATTGAGCCATTTCCATCTACATCAGCCTATAATTTTGAGCCAAGAAATATAAGTTTGTAAATCCTTATGCTTTGTTTGGATTAGGAGTGAAAGAGAGAGAAAAGAAAAAAGAATGATAGAAACAAAGATATGTTGTTTGGATAAATAGAAAAAGGAAGGAAGTGGAAGAATTTATCTATTTATTTGGATGGGTGAAAAAGAAAGTGGAAGGAAATAAATCAATTATATAAAGAAACTTAACTTTTAATATAGTTGTTTTTTGTTAACATAAAATTATTTCTTATTTTTTTAAAAGAATTATTATATATTTTTTTAAATTAAACCAAAAAAATGAAAGAAAAATATCATTTTCTTCCCATTTTTTTGGGGGGGATGGTTTATAGTGTATCTCACATAAATAATTTCCCTCCTTCCTATTTCCCCTCTCAAATAAACAGTGAAAATTTAATATTTCTACTTATCTCCCTCCTTATTTCCTCCCAATCCATTCTATTTCTCCCCAAACAAACAAACAAGGTAAAAGAAAAAATATAGAGGACAAAAGAACAGTTTACAGCTTCCATAAGTTGCTTCACTTCAGCCTCTGTAAGCTTTGAGCCAAGTCTATGCAATCCTGCCTTAAGTTCTTCATAGGTGATTGTACCACTCTTGTCAGTGTCCATATTTGTAAACATTGCCTTCAAACCTTGGATCTCTTCTGCAGACATATTCTCAGCAATGACCTAAAAGAATGTTCAAAATCAGTGAGTTTTTTGAATTGCAAGACCTAGATAATCCTTCACTACAAAGTTACATAGATTGGTCTAAGTCATAACAGGAACACTAAAATGAAATTTTTCACATCTCAATGTTGTAACTACTTTAATAAACATTTTAAAGAAGTTATGGTTTGAAGTTAACCTTTTATAATTTTTAGCAATCCATAGACATGGAGGTACTTAGTATGCTATCTAGGGAAACAAGCATTAAATATCACTTTGGTATCTCTTCATGCAGATTGGGGATGGACATACCTTCAAGGCAAGTTTCTTTAGCTTATTCATTGCTCTAAATTGCTTCATTCTGGAAAGGACTGCACTGTCTATCGGCTTATCTGAAGCATTTCCATCTTTAATCCATGGGTGCTCTAATCATTCATACACTATATAAATTAGTAACAAGAGAGGATAAAATCCATGAACCAAGAAATTTCATAAGGATGCTCAACCCACATTATCAGTCAGCAACAGTTGCAAAGAGCAGCAGGTGCTGATTATATCAGAACATTGTTATTATGTTCCCAAAAGCACATGCGCACGCGCACATACACACATTATCATTTATCAAACAAATACCCAATAAATAAATAATTTACATCCTTAAAGATAACGGAAGGACTTGTATATTTGTGATAAACTGAGGATACAGTTTTGCGGTGTAATATATCTTGTCTGACAAATCTCCAGTCTTAACAACTAGTAAGTTCACTTGCAGAGTATGTTGTCATACCTGTATAGATATAGAACAATATACAGATATGAAATAGCCTTTGAAATCTACAAGCTATTAAGTGATTTCAGTTTCTTCATGCATGACAATTAACAATAGTTATTTGTACATATTACAATAGCTCACAAACTCCTCTAATAATTTATCTTCTCAATCTTACACTACCAGTACACATAAAATTGACCATGTAAGCAGGAAGAAACTATCAGGAGTTTGGGATACAGTTTAATAAACTTAAAATATTTAATAAGATTAAGGAGAAAACACATGAAAAAATTTATATACCAAGAACTTGAGCAGAGGTAATGCGTTTCTTTGGATCCTGTATAAGCATCTTACGAACAAGATCCTTGGCACTGCTTGAAATGTTAGGCCATGGTTGACTTTCAAAATCAATGTGACCTTCCAATATGGCATCAAATATTCCCTTCTCAGTCTCTACAGAACATATTTGATGAAAACAAATTAGACAAGTCTAACAAGTAACAGGGAATAGAAAACAAAAACAAAATATATGTTTTAAGTTTTCAATATAAGTTGATCAATCCTCAATTCTATTATGAAGATCAAAGTCTCAGTGTTTACCAGCCCAAAATGGAGGGACTCCACTAAGTAAGATATACAATATGACTCCTGCACTCCATATATCTATTTCCTTCCCACATCTGCGCCGCAGAACTTCAGGAGCAACATAGTAAGCACTACCAACTATATCTCGATATACCTTTCCTGGAAAGAATTAATCATAGAAATTTAAGTGCACATTCCAAAAGGAAGATAATCTTGCTTCTATTTAATTTCAATAAATCATCTGATTGAATGATAAGTAGTTTCCATAGATATTTAAGTGCATACATTGCCCGTGAATGATGTGATTACAAATGTGTGAAGCACTTCAAAGCTAATCATGGAAGTAAAATTTACCAACAAGCAATAACTTTATTTCCTAAAATTTGACATATCTCAAATTAAGTGAAATCTGAAAAGCAAAATCTGTCTGCATGCTTGTGATTTTTGGGTATAGCCAAAGCTTATCTGATAGATCATGGACCAAACTGGATATCAAATACACCACAATTAGGCATAGTGATGAAGTGCTATAAACCAAATGCGTAATCGCATACTGATGGAGGAAAAAGAACAATGATATGAAGCTTTAGTTAAATTAAATGATGGAAGTTAATTCCAACCTACATCTTTTAAGAAATTTGTGCTGTAAAGCAAATTTTGCGGTTCTCAAACTTTCTAGCCCTGGTTTTGACCAACAAGTATGGACAATAAAGCTTCTTCGTACTAAGGCTCCCTCACTTTCCACACCTACCAATTAGTTGTTGTATGTAAAACACTGGAACCAAAATTCTAATTTTAAATTTCATGAATTTGCAAAAACATTTCTAAAAAGCATAATCCAAAGGTAAAGTTTGAGATAGAAACGTTTAAAATTTTTCACTTAAAATTAGCAGCATATTCATTAATATTTCAATCCTAAAAATAAAACTAGCATATTTTCCAATGAAGACTCCATCTATTGGTTAAACTGGAATTCCGCAACATTAAGATGCCGGAGGAATTAGACCTAATGACCATTGAATGAATCAAAACTTTACCTTCTTCAATGAAAACCGACAAGCCAAAATCGGTTGCCTTGAGAAGTGCATTTTCGTCCCTACTAGATAGCAAGAAATTCTCTGGTTTCAGATCCCTATGCATCACACCCATGAAATGGCAGATATGAACAACATTTACAATTTGTCTGCAAATTGAAGCAGCAGCCCTTTCACTGTAATGCCCCTTGGCAATAATCCTATCGAAAAGTTCCCCACCTGCACACAGCTCCATCACAACATGAACTGAGTTCCTATCCTCATAAGCCCCTTTGAACTCAACAATGTTGGGTTGACCACTCAAATGCTGCATAATCTGAATCTCCCTCTTTATGTCCTCCTTATCAGATTTGCTCACAAGTTTCCTCTTGGAAATGGACTTGCAGGCATACTGCAACCCAGTTGAATTCTCAGTGCAAAGATATGTAACACCAAATTGCCCTCTACCCAACTCCTTCCCAAGTGTGTAGAACTGCTTCACATCCTCAAACTGCTTCCCAAGAATTGTGTCTTGCCTAACACTAACAACAGGTTTAGGACTAAGGGCAGGACCAGAAGGCTTCCATGGCATATTCTGAGGCACTGTCTGAGCAGTGGATGCAGCATGCTTTTCAGGTAAATGATAAGGTTGATTTGCAGGTACTCTTGATTGGTTGACCAAAGGTTCATGAGTCTTTTGGTTGTGCACACCACCAGTCCCAGCATGTCTGTAACCATTGTGTTGTGGCTCTGAATCTTTACTTGCACAACAACCCATGTCTCCAGATTCCCAAAACCCAAGTCTTGAGACAAAGAAACAAGAAAAAGAGCTGAATCTTTTGTTTTTGGTATCAGATAATCACCACTATTTCAAACTGATTCAGTCAAAAAATCAAACAGCTTGAACCCAGTTGAGAATTCAAGGAAACTATAACATCTTAAACCTTGGATCAGAAACCTTTAAGAAAATCATTCTGAAATTTAAAAAAAAAAAAAAAAAAAAACCTTGTCAGGAACAAAATTAACCCTTAGATGAGGATTTTGGAAGAATATATCATATATGCAGAGGAAGTAAAAAGAGAGAGAGAAGTAAAGTTTGATACTTTGATGAAGAAATGTACAAGGATTTATGAAAGTGGAGCCTTGAAAGAGGGTGAAAGAGAAAGAATGTATATAAAAAAAAAAAAAAAATGGGATAAATGCTAGTAGTACATAAGGTGGAGTTCATTCACATAGTTTATATGAAAGGATGATTGTGGAATACTAATGTTGGCAAATAAGAGAGAGAAAAAAGTGAATGATGACTATTGAGATGATACCTATACCTATTTTGGAGAAACTTATGGGTAAGTAATATATTAATAGAAAATAAATATGACAAAAAAAATTAATGGAAATAAACAACAAAAAAGATATATAATTGGTCAACTGTTTCATATATGTTAACGAGTGAAAAGTTGGAAGTCTTTGGTTTCACAAGAAGCAACCGGTCACAAGAGAGATAGAGAAGCTTCCTTGGCAGCTGCTAATGACCGAATGAAAGAGTGCATCAAATTCAAATATTACCGACACGAGTTATAGGTTAATTCTGCCCATGTTATGTGAGTTAAAAAAAATTGTACATAGACAAATCAAACACGAAATTTTCTGGTAAATAAATTATTTTTTACATATAAATGTAGCATATCCTTATACTATTATGTCAAAATCATAATTTAGAAGTAATTTAATCTATAATAATATAGTGAATTAATATTTGATTTAATTTGAGAGATATTCATATTTAATGTTTGATTGGTCCCAATTAAAAATGCCTAAAGGAAATATATATGAAACTAAATTTTGTTTAGAGATGCACCAATGGCACATTATTCTTCTAGTTGACCCATGCACCTAATTAATGCATCATATGCATTTAAACAAAAAAATAACTATAAGATTGCCATCTTTTTCCACATTAGATCTTCACCACCACTCATATGCCTCATCAAAGAGAAAAACATGAACATTTTTAGTAAAGAAATCAGCATTTAGATTTTAGCCTTTTCCATATGCAAGGTTTTGATTTTTGGATCGTATGATTTTTTTTACTAATTTTTTGTGCATAACGTATAAATTACATGGTTTTTTTTGTCATGTATTGAATGATATATTTTATTGATAGAATAAAAATAAATATACTGAGTGATATAATGCTGATTATTTTTTTTTTTCCGGGGGGGAAGATGGGGGAGGAATATAATACATTTAATGCTTATTAATTTAAGCTTTACCCAACCGGAACAGAGGCATTTAAAATTTGGGGAAAAAATCTTTTATTATTATTATTTTTTTTTTTTAGAAGGAAAGAAAATTAATCCAAAGCCAGCGGTAATAGATCATGGATAAGACATATACCTAATACCCTACATATTAATTACTTATCACGCAAAATGTATTCAGCAAAATTTCTATTTACCCAATTTCAAATAGTGGTGACCAATTTTTTCTATTTACCCAATTCACCAAAATTATAACATATAACATAATTTTGTATTTTGTTTTGAAAATTGATATGGTAACGAGAAAAGAATAAAAAGATAATGATAATCATAAGCTAATTTCCTTGTAATTCGTCTATGTTTTAAACACGATTGTTTTTAAGTAAAATACATGTAAAAAATCAAATAAGATAATTGTAAAAAAATTAAATTGATAAATTAATTATGAATTAAGGGTAGCTATAGCTTAATGAGTAAAATTAAGAACTAGAGTATCAAGTCTAATATCCATTTTTTTCTGATTCAGTTCCTGCTTTACTTTTTACCATTTTTCTTAGGGTTTTTCAAGGGTACTAATATTAATAAAGGAAAATTATAAAATATCAATAAACATTTTTATTTGAAAATTCTGAGTACTGGACTTAACTTGAACAGGTAAATTGTTTATCGAGGCCAATTTACGAAAAGAGGGTGTTTTTTTTCTTTAATTATTGATTAGTGGTAGTTTTTAAATTATTTACGGAAAAAGGGTAAGTTATAAAATGTTTTACGATTTCTATAAGCAAAGTCGTAAATTTTTTTATGACTTATATTTTTTTTTTATTGAAATCGTGTATTTATTTACGACTTGTGTCACGTAATTTTTTTTTTAAATACAACTTCAAAATCGTTAAATTAAATCGTAAATAAATATATGACTCCTTTATAATTTTAATTTAACTATATACGACTTTAAAGTTGTATTTTTTTAAAGGAAGTCATATTTAATTTTCCGACTTCCGTTTATTATTATTTTTTTTAAGTTAAAGTCGTATGGCATTATAAGACTTTACCTTTTTTTTTCCTTCTTGCTTTTAACGTTTATGGATTTTAAATGTTTTAAACTTTTGTTTTGTTTAATTTTTTAAAATATTTTGTTTAGAAAATATTAATAAAATTATTTTGTTTATCATTTAAGAATTTACTAATTAATATATGTTTAATGTTTTTGTTTTATTTATTATTTTGTATATATTTTTTATGTTTTATTTAATATTAATAGTAAAAGATAATATTGTTTTGTTTTAGTTTAT
>PYAF01000235.1:278179-289251 GCA_007407185.1 Glycine tomentella
AAGAAGGAAAAAAAGATAAAGTGATATAATGCCATACGACTTTTCCATAAAAAAAAATAATAAACAGAAGTGGTAAAATTAAATACGACTTCTTTAAAAAAAACAAATACAATTTTAAAGTTATATATAATTAAAAAATTATAAAATATTTCTTTACAATTTAATTTTATGACTTTGAAGTTATATTTTAAAAAAAATTATATTACATAAATCGTAAATAAATATACAATTCACTAAAATAAAATAATATAAGTCGTAAAAAAATTTATAATTTTACTTATAAAAATCATAAAATATTTTAAGACTTAATCTTTTTCTGCAAATAATTTAAAAACTATAATCAAATCAGTAAGTAAAGAAAATAAAAAACTCCTTTTCGTGAATTGGCCTGTTTATCTATCTATTGATTTACTCAGAAACAAATCATGATTTGCTTGATCATCGCCATGTCAGGCCACACGGAAAAACATGTGACGGAGTGGTCAAAACAAAATTGTTTTTTATTTTTTATTTTATAAAAAACAAAGTTGTTGAGATGACGTTAAATTTGGATCATCAAATATTAGAGTGAAGTGTGCGTTCAGAGCCATAGGATACAAAAAAAAAGTGGGACCCAAAGAGAAAGCGTGTACACGAGTACCTCGTTGGTTCAACAAGTTGTGTGTTGTTTTGTGCTTTTAACAGCAACAAACAAACAATTGGCATTTACGCGCTTTTCGTTGGAATTTCATTCTTTTTCTTCATTCAAGATTGAACTATACGCCGGCCATTTTCTTCTATTTTTTTCTCCTTGAATTTTGTGTTCAAAAACTAGAAAAAAAAAATCAAATTTTCTTTTGACAAAATTTTACAACTTCTTGAATATTGTGTTCAAAAACTAAAAAAGAAAAACATTTTCTTTTGAGAAAATTATACGTGTATAGTACGCGCAGACATATTCATTGGAATAATATTCTTGAGTAAAATATTTCAAGATATATGACTCCTGAGTATAATATGTATTACTAATATCTCTAAAGTTTACTAGTTTACTTTTAACATAGAGACCATGTTAATTTTTAAGACACATTATATATATTATGAAGTTTTGTATTTGTCAACAAAGTATTGTTTAAAGTCTAATTCACGTGTGGTTAAAGGATTTTTATTTTGTAGTAGTGTTAGAAAGAAAATTTATCATTGATTTAAATAAAAATGGATGTTAAAATATTTGATCAACACCATTTTATGCAAAAATTGATGTTGAAATAAATTTTTCTTGAATCGATGTTACAATACAACAATTATATTTAATTTTAAAAATGTCACCAAACCTGAAACCTCTTTCAATATTGATTTTATAAAAATTGGTGTAGTATTAGTAATGTTAAATGTATTTTATAGATGACACATAACTTAATATTCTCATTGGTCAGAATCTTCTATCGATCATGATCCTTCGTAGGTAGGCTTTTTTGAGATCTCAACAATAAGTTTTGTTTGTTTTAAGGATCAACGGTTGAACTTACAAACTATTAGAGAAAGATGTTTTCTCTTATATCATTTATAATGCCTCTCATTGTCAACTTTTTGTCTATTCATAGACTACGACACTTTACATGGTAGTATTTCACTCAACATCCTCATTGGTTAGAACCTTTCACTAGTTAGAACTTATTCGTAAGTACTCTTTTCTGAAATCTCGACAATCAACTTTGTCTGTTTCCTCAATGACTGACCCACAAATTAACATGAGATTTTTCACTATGTTTTGCCTTTACTCACACACTTTCTGAGAAACTTTACAAAGTCTCACCCATCTCATGACTACTCTAAGTCAAACATGTTTAACTGTGGAGTTCTTAAGTAATAAGCTACCGAAATATTAATGAATCTTATTGATATATATATAGTACTAATTAATTTTTTTAAATCATACTCATCTGTATAGTCTTCATATCTACAGAGTCTCTAAATCTTTCTCTTTCTGATATGATTCATTGTGATGTTACAACCACAACCATTGCCTCCACTTTTAGTTCATAGGTCCACCATTATTGTCATGTCATTTGCCCTTTGTCTTCACCAAACAGGCTAGAATGAACACAAGTAAGAAGTGAAATGTAGGGTTTAAATTTAAGAATTAGTGTTAATTAGTTTTTTATTTTTTTAAACTATATTAAATACGACCTTATTCATATGTTTGTAATCTGGTAGTAACTTGTTGAAAACTTTTTTTTCTTTAGATAGAAAACACTGTGGACAAGTTTTATTTAATTATTATGATCGATTGTGAAAAAATAAAACTCACGTCGAATCTGTAGTTTACTTGTGCTTTACATAAAGCTCTAATACAAGAAACTCGTTTCTTTAGAAGCAAGTGTTACTCGATCAATCCTCTATCGCGTGATTTGGGTGAATTGGCCCTTTTACTGACTTAGACAAAAGTTCTTCTTGCTTTGTCTAACTCTTTTGCGTTCATGAAATGCTTATGCCTAGAGACTATAGAAGAACATAGCTTTCAAGTCATAATAAACTTTTTCGACTCCACTAAGGTTCTAAAGCAACTTTGTTTATTGTCCTTTTGTGGAGATGGCACTTTTGTATAGTGCTTTTTTTTATATTATTATTGGAGTGTTACTTGAGTATTCGAAAAATGAATTAGCAAAAGCGGTTGTTGTACTTAATTACAATCAGGCAAAAAGTTTATGCCAAAAAAAAAAGAGGCAAAAAGTAGCTTGGTCTAACTAGGCTCAGCAATGTTTATAATACATAAATTTATTTGTTATTTAATTGTTTATTCCAAAACCCAGATGGGCATGTTTGTTAATTAAGAGTGGAATTCTAACTAAAATGTCTAGCTGCATTCCCGTTGACCTTAGTGTTGTTTGCAGATCTTCCATATTTCTTTATTATTTCATTATGTCATTATGTTAGTTATAGGCATACACTAGCACATGCATGTTATGCTAGATGATATAACATGCATTTCCATTTTGGTAAGTTATAGAAAGTTTCCATATCACAGTTTTACAGTTATCAACATGGATAAACAAGACTTGGTGTTCAATCAGTTTTTACCTAGAATTCCCTAACTTTCACTATGTGCACCCAAATTAAGTGGCTAGGTTTTGAGGATAATATAATTTTTCAACTTATTACTTTGTCCAAGTGCATTTCATCTACCATGTGATATGATGCTTGCTATAATGTATATTACTATATTATATCCCTTGTTATGCTGTGGTTATGTTCTTAAAGTAATAGCAACATTAATGATTTGTGTTCAGAAGGGATGATCCAAAACAATCAATGCCCCTGCCATTGCAACTACTTTATTTGTAGCTTCTAATAATTCATCAGGCCTCCTAAAATCACTTTCTGCTGATCAACTACCACTACCACATGCTAAAACATGTACACCAAAGTGCTCTAATCTGATGCATATATAAAGGGTCCATCTCATATTAATGATGAATCTTGACTATACCTAATTTGATGCTCCCACATAGTGTAACACCATAAGCCATGAACCGGACCACATAGTGTGGGAAGTGGTGCATTCATATATATATATATATATATATATATATATATATATATATATATATGTAGAGATGGGATCATTTTATACCGGTGTAAAACTTTATAGTTTTACACCATTCAATAACTTTTTATTGGATAAGTATTTTACAAAATTCACCGTTAGATTGGAAGCTTATATCATGTAGATCACATGTATCAAATTTTACAAAAATCCGAAATCATTTGAAATGTAATCAAAATAGTCTAATTTTTACATATTTTAGAAGTACATATGCCGTTAATTTTTATATATATCAATTAGGTTTCAAATGATTTCGGATTTTTGTGAAATTTGATATATGTGATCTACATGATATAAGCTTTCAATCTAACGGTGAATTTTGTAAAATACTTATCCAGTAAAAAGTTATTGAATGGTGTAAAACTATAAAGTTTTACACCGGTGTAAAATGATCCCATCTCATATATGTATGTATATAACTAATCAAGCAGCCATGTCATATTCAATGTGTCCATGTCATTGGGACTTATTGTAAATAAGAATAGACTCATACAGTGAGATCCAATTACCTACAAACAAATTAGCAGAAGTGAGATAGTGAAACTGTTCTAATGGTTCCAATGGTTGGTATGACTTACATTGCATATGCAGAGTTTAATATATTTAATGTCCATTTTTTTTTTATACAGTCAAAACCAATCCAAACTCTCTCATCCATCTCTTCTTATATAAGTCAAATATTGCAGCAGCATCCAATAACAGTAAACTTTAGTGCAGTTTACCAATAGCATATATGCTCTTTATATACAACCTCATCAGTGACACTAAAACAATATGATTGAATCAAAGACCAGGAACTGAAACGCATTCACTATAACTACATCATTAAAAGCAACATAGAGCTGGACTATCCGTGACTGTATATACTGTTTAGTTGGATATGAATATGTAAGAAACGTGAGAAGGGGAAGATTTTATAATTTATTAGTTTCGCATATCTTCTAATTCAGTTCAGTTGATGAATATTAAACTCTTAATAATTTTTAGTATTTTACTTTTTATCTTCTCCTGTTATAAACCAAACATAGTTTTCTTTCCTACATGTTATTTAAAATTCTTTCCCTCCTTCAAAACACTGCATATATGAGAACGTGCTCTCTTCGTTGGCTCCAATTGTTAAAGGAGATCTTGGAGCTGTCAGATAGTAACACTTTGTAACAATATGTATCATTTTAAATTTTTAAAATAAATATTATTTTTTTATATATACCCCTGGTAACATTTTTTAGAACTATTGTTGTGTTGCACTGTTTTTAGCCAAGAGGATTAATAATAAGTTTAATTTCATAAAATCATTACAATCTTTTATCTATTTACTATTTTTTTCTATTTTTGTGGAAATAAACTTAGAGATATCAAAATCACACACACTATTCAAATTAGCTAGAGAGAGTCAAAACTAAAGAGTCTTATTTCATTCATTGACATCTGACCTAACCCTTGTCTGCAATGGTGTTTTTCTCAAATAAAAAAATTGAGAGTAGGTAAACTGAGAGGACTAGAAGATATTTTTAGCAAATCAAATAACCTGAGAAATTACAGGTGAATGAAACACACGTTATCAGGCTAAAGAGTATAAAGCTACGTATCTATGGATCTACCCATCATTTAATGCAATAAGGGTCTCTTTTGAAGTTTCTTTATAAGTATTTATAAAATAAGAAAATAATAAGAAAAAAATGAAACGAGTTTCTTCATAAGTTAAAATGAATTTTTTATCAGCTTATTTGTAGATGTCATCTCATCTTTTAGAAAAACTATATTGGTGAATTTTTCAAAATTAACTAATGAAGAACTTATTTTTAATTATGAAAAATTTCATCTCATTTAATTCTTCTTATTTTCTTTTTTTAGAAATATTTCTAAAGAAACTTAGTCAAAGAGATCCTAAATTACTTATTTTTTTATTGATCTAGCAAGAGGAATTGTTTTGTCATCCTGTTTCTCTGTGGTGTCCTAAGTGTTAAAACTGCCTAAAATTAGCCACTGAAATTCCATACTTTCCAATATTACAAGGAATGACATTAAATGTCAACTCGAAAAAGTAAAATAGCCAATTCCAACCATGCATTGCTGAATTTCTCCATGTGATGACATTTGCTAAGCTCGAACTGGTATTGATTTAATTATTGACACAACAGAATCACAACAAAATCAATGTAACAGGTTTAAATTTTGAATCTCTATTAGTCCAATGAGAAATTGGGGAGTCCAGTGAAGTACTAACACTTGGTTTAATTGACAAAACTTCATTCCACATCATGATTTAGAATTCAGGGCAATAGTGAAAAATAATTATTAGATATAGATCCCTTTAGAGATCAACTAACGGCTATTTTACCCATAGTGCTTAAATGTTAATTGTTGTGTTTTTTGGAGTTAATGGGATAGTTTATACTTTATATTTGTGTGTTCGGGCATGGATCCAGCAAGCCCAAGAAAGTTCAAACGGCCCAGTTCCCTATTTCAGTTGAGCGACTAATTAAGTGTGTGTTATGTCCTATTAGTGTAAGTTTTGTTCATATATTATGATCTTGTTAACCTGGTCTTTTAGACTTGGTCTCACCTGCTCCCCTTGACTTGTTCTCAAGTTGTTTTATGAACACTAATTTTTCTTCGTTGTAAATATCAATAGTTCTTAAGGTTTTCTAAGAGTTTTCTCCCTTGCATCTTTTCATTCTCTTTTCCTTTGTTAATTCATGGGTGATTCTCTCTTAAAAGCTTGTTAATTTTATTGTCCCAATGATAGTTGGGAAGAACAAGTTGTATATTGGAAGATTTGCACATCACACAAATAAGTTCTTGATGACAGTGTAAATTCACATGTCTTAATTTGTTAGTGGCTATACTGGTCCATGCTTGATTGTGATCATATTGATAACTAGAACAACAGTTAAAACATCTGAATTCCTTATGAGTTGAGGGACTAAATTGAAGGGTGTTTTTTTAAGCAATAACAGGGCACATCACATCAGTGAATGAAATCTCAACTATATTAACATTTCAAGCGCTAATAATCATCTACATTGAGTCCCAAAATAATTAAAAACGAGAAGAGGTCGATACAAAGAGCATTGGAGGGAGGGGACATGAAGCTGACCCTTGAGAAAGTTAAACTATTTGAATCTGTAATTTGAAAGGAGTGTGTGGCTGAGTATTAGTACAAATAATTTTGGTTGAAATTGATTTTGTTATATTTGGATACTTTTATTTTAAAAGCAAATAAATAGTAAAACTCACATAGGAGAATCAAATGTTTTTGTTATATTTGGATACATTTTTTTATCAAACACAAATTACTTCATAATTGTTTCTAACTCAATTAACTTTTGGATTGAGAATTAATTCTTCAAAATAAAAACAAACATATAAACATATTTATTTTAAATCACATACCTAATTCTGGATAATCCAATGAAAATCCAAACACATAGGAAGTCTAATACATCAATAGATGTTTGTACCACACATGATTTTCTATACCCAAAAGTAGAAAATCTAAGTGCATGTTTGTTTCACCTGTGCCTTAGCTCCCACCAACGTCTTGAGAAGAATCTCATGTGTTTCTTATGCGGTGAAATACATGGGAATTCGCACTGCCACAATTAGAACGGCAAAACAAACATAGTTTAAGTCATTAACTCACTAATCTCACATGAGTGGTAGAATATTTAGATTCATCCACGCAGAGACTATCTCATGATTGGTGTCAGGAATGTTACTAAGCCTCATTTGAGCCATGTAAGCAAAGACACTTTGCACATTATTTCATAAACTTTTTGCATATATTGCTTTTGGAATTTGGAGTGTCTTTGTAGATATTTTCACTTTCACTAACTCATTGGACTAACATTCTCACCCTATATTCACTGAGGGGCCTGTGGGCCTTTGAATACAAAAGCTCAACTAGATCACTTTGTAGTGCTCCCTGCAGTAACCTCTCTTTTTCTCAAAAACCATGTGGATGTTCCATCTACTCATTAAAGGGGCATAAATGTAATCAATACTTTGCCGATACATACTATATATAGTCCTCAGATTCTGGCAGCAAATATGTACTTTTTAGAAAGCTAAACGTGGCTTCTCTCACCCTTTAAATGCCGCCGTGTATCTTCATTATTTTTTAAGGCAGTATACCTCTAGCATTTTCTTATCTTTTCAATTTGAAGTGTGTATTTCTCAATCTCATCCTTTCTTCAACTATGACCAAGTGGTTTTCTGGGATAATGGGAGCAACAACATGGTGTAAGGAAGTTTTTTCTGTGAGGGTTTTAGCCGGCAGTGGCGGTTATGCAGTTGATCTTTTCATAAAAGTTGTTATTGCTGAATTTACTTGCATTCTGGCACTAGGTAATGTGTTGAATTGCTAGCTATCTTAGCCTTTGTCCTGAGAAATTACTGATTCAGAGAACTGTGGCTAACTAACTCATTGTTATATTATGTTGCACATTTCATAAATTAGGCATGTAAGTTGAGGTCTAAGTCAAACATTCAGTTATATCATTCTTACAACCTTGGTTTATAAGATAATAATTAGTGCTTAGCATTAATCCTTGCATCAACAACAAAAAGGGTTTATCTCATTAAGTGAAGTCGGTTATATGGATCACAACGTTATTGGACTCAATTAAAGACTAAATCTTAAGAGATATTATTTATCGTGAGATTCTCCTTAACCATTTTCCTCTAGTGTCATTCTTGATCTCCTTCTCCTCCTTGCAACCTTTATCATAGAAACATCCGAAAATAATACATTGTATGGTGTTGTAAGTAGTAATGTTTGATCTTTGGTACAGGAGGGTCCATAATGGGGATAATTGCAGGATCTATCAAAGGCCATACAAGAGGAGCTGGTTTTCTTGATGGAGCTTGCAAAGGAGCTGTCACAGGGGCCATTGCAGCACTAGAATTGCTAAACATTGCTGCTTGTGATGAGCCACTTTCTAAGGTGTAATACTTGATTCAAGTTCCATGGTTTGGCAATACGATATATTCATGTGGTATCATATTATTTCACCAATGGCTAGTAGCTACACACAGTTTACATTTGTGCTATTGGTCACTCACTAGTCTAAGTCCAAGGGCTCTCTGATCTGTGCCTTTTCTAGTTGGTTCTACTTTCTACATATTACTGATTCAATAGTTAGGTCTGAGTAAAGTTACTTACATATTTTGTTTGTTTAAGCAAATATTTGACTCAAAGATATGTTTTAAAAAATTATAATAATTAAAGTAACATTTTAGCATATAGTGAAACTTGAAATGAAGTCTAAATAAAGTACATATGTGATACTTCAGAAATTATTTATGAAACATGAAATGAAGATAACAAAAAAAGGTTTTCTCAACATATTCTAAAAATAACAACCTACAAAAAAATCCTACAAATATATATCATAGAAATCAATGTTTTAGGCTTATGCCAACTAGCAATAACATCCTCCCGTTTCTGAAGTCTTAAATTTGATGTTGATATGCAGGTTGCCCTGTTGAGGAGTTTATTAAATGGAAAGCTATTTATGGAATGGATCTGTACAGCTGTTGCACAAGCCTATCAATGTCATGTAAGGATAAGTAGACAAAACTTATATAAATGTCAAATCAGTAGCCCCCATTAGAGATCTTGATATGATAACTAAGCTTTGATTAAATTGTTTTTTTCAGATCAGTGCACATGCAACAACTTACAGAGAAGAATCAGATATTTACAATGACGATATTGTCAGGGGAATCACAGTCAAAGGGATGGCTTGGAATATCATTCAAAAGCTTCCTGTTCAACAATTCAATTCCAGTAAAATGTTCAAATTATACAATGACTCATGCTGCTCAATATGCTTCCAGGTGAGAAATTTTTTTCTGAGCCTGTGAAAATGCATGAGTTTAAGAACAAAAAGCAGTCAAAAAAAAATTTAAGATGTTCCTAAACTCTGAATTTAACATACAGATACCCACATATATAGTATATAATTCTCCTTCATTTTTTGGTCAGGTATTTCTGATGACTAGTTTATCATTACCTTGCCATACACAATGAAATTGACTACATTGTCTTAAAATTATATTATACAGGATTTTGAGTATGAGGAATTTGTGAGGACACTTCCCAAATGTGGCCACTTTTTACACTTAGTCTGCATAGACAAATGGCTAGTCCAACAAGGATCATGCCCCATGTGTAGAATTTATGTTTCAGATTTATGAGTTTGCAGGTGAATTGAAGTTGGAGATATCGCTTTACATTTTCAAAGAAAAATTTGGGCACATAATATTCTAGTGTTATTATTTGTTAATAATCTATTTTTTTCTGTTATCTATTATCTATTATATAATATAGTGTTCAAATAAATTATCATGTGATATTTTTAAAGGAATAAATATAAATAATAAATAATATATATTTGACAATGTTACTAGTTTTTTATACTGTCACTCAATCTCAATTCATCACTATTTGTGATAAAGTGGTTGACTTTTAAAAGTTAATAAAAAAATTTAATTTAATTTTCAATTTATAAAAATTTACACTGCATATGTATTGATCTTTTAAGAAATTTAATTTATCAATGAACTTAGTATTGATATATATTTTTCTTCATCCTCCAAATGTGCGTAAAACATAAATAGAAGAGTGTATTAAATGTTTCAAATCCTTTAATTAAAACGAATTAATAAATTTATTTTTTCTAACTATTGTGTTCCAAAATACTATGAACATTAATGCATTTCATTCTCCGAATATACATAGTAGGGAAACAAAAGAACGAATAAATATTCCATTTTTATAGTAAAGATCACAGATTTTTTCATCCCAATAATTAAAAAAGCTTAAAAAATTACCCAAATAATATATATTAGTGAAAAATTATTTACCAAGTGAGAAATTTCTCACTTCTATATTTTGGTTTACGTTTATACGATGATTTCAAGGTTTATGATGTTGTTCCTTCTTTTATTTATAATGTCATTAAGGCTGATATAAACTCTACCATGTTTCCCGTGGGCCTTAGGTTTTTCTGGGCTTTTACTTTTAGCCCTCTTTATTCACCAAAAAAAAGTGTTAAGTAACACAATATTAACACATCATCATTTAGAGTAATAACAGTAAAATGTTAAATATTTGAAAAAAATTAACGAAAGTACCAAAATTATTATGATATATGAAGGAATAAAAATGTAATTAAATCTAAAAATTAATAATTAATTGTGAATATATATATATATATATATATATATATATATATATTACTCTCTACATTCTATCATTCTCATGTGTTTGCATAATTGAAATTTTCTACGTTTTGAAAAAAAAAATTATATTTACCAAATAAAATTATCATATTTTTCTACTGTATAGGATTTGAAAGCATTATTTTCTAGAGAGAGAAAAAAAGCCACAATAGCAAGACTAAAAGGGAAAAATGAAATTTTAAATTAATTAATGAGAATCAAATAGTAATTAATTTTTAATGGAAAAAGAAAATTT
>PYAF01000235.1:295041-313442 GCA_007407185.1 Glycine tomentella
ATCAAAAGCTGTGAAGGGATTTAACTTTTTCATGAAGCCTATCTCTAATAAGGAAACAAACACAATCCCAGCATATTAACGTCAATCAACGACCTTTTATGAATTGAAATTTCATAAAGTTCTCCAATTATTTCACTACCTCCGGTCAAATAAACCATACAGTTTTCCTTTTTAACACGAACTTCGAAGTCATTAAACATAGGATTTTTAAGCTTGGCTTGATCTTTTGATTTCTTCATAAAAATCTTTAGAAAATATTACCATGCTACCTAATGGACATCTGCAAATAAGAAATAAACAATTCACTTATGATTAATAATTTACGACATTTGAACAGTCGTAATTTCTCGTAGCAATATCCGATGAAGACGTATTTTAAGTCAAAACGCTCGAAATTAAGAGAAGTTATTAGATAAATAAAGAATAGCTTGCAATTCACTGATTGAGTAGATAAAATATCAGAAAATAAAAAAAAATTTGGGGCTCCGAAACTTAAATCGCAATTTTGAGGCACTTAGAGGCCTCGTTTGGGAAAATTTTTTGGGAAAGTCTCTTTGGAACTTGCCCAGGCCTTCTCCTCTCAATTTCGAGCGCGTGGCCGCCGGTTTCGCATCAATCGGACGTCCCAGTCAAAAGTTATGACCGTCCGAAGTTTATATACCATCGCGCCGTACTGTGCAAGCCACGTGTCGCCACCAGGTGGAACACGCCCAGATTTGGGCGCGACCACCCCCCCTAGTCACGCCCACTTTCAGGCAGGACCGGTCACGCCCAATTTTGGGCGCGACCCCCTATCCCAAATTCGTAAATAGTTTCGAAACAGTCCCTTTTTCGTAATTTCTTATTTAAAGTGTATTATTTACGTTCTTTTGCCAAAGTAAAGCTTTTAATAATCTGAGACAGATGAAAGTCGACCAAATGGTGCAATCAACGTTTCCTCTAAGAATGAAACTGATTGCTTGTAAATTGGAATTATTCCAATACTAGAGGAATTCGAGTTAGAAGGGCAGGCAAGTATTTCATGGCACAGTTGATGATCGCAAGGAGGCATGGAAACAAATTAAGCTGTGCATGCTTTAGCCTCTTTAGCTTTTTCTTATTTTGATAATTGCTGGATTGATCGAGGAGGTCCTTATTCAGTTGGACCAGATCATTTTGGAAGATGTATCTCATCCTTTTGTTGTTTATCAGTCTTAAGAAAATCTAGTAATTCCATCATTAAAAATCAAAGTAACTCATTATTTTTTTTTTCGATAAATATTAATAATTAGTTTGTTAATTTTTTTATTAGCAAAAAAATTGAATCTAATATCTTTTTCTCTTTCTTCATTATCCCACCAACCTTATATATCTAGGGTAACACATTATTGATACATCATCATCCAATGCCACATTAGTAAAATTTGTTAAATATTTAATAGAAAATGTACATAGAAATTAAAATTGCATAATTGCAATACCTAGAGGACCCAATTTAAGCAATTCAAACTTAGGAGACCAAAATTGCACAATTAGATACTTGGGAGGCAAAAAATACAATTAAGTTCCTTTTAATTTGTTTTAAGTGGCCTGGCCTTAATAGTATTTAGAGCAAGATCTATTAATGCAAGTTATTGTTTTTTTTGGTTTCCCACATGTCTTTTCTTTCATAGGCAATCTGTTCGAGGTAAGATGGGACACTAAATGTGGGCACTTCCTCTACCAAGGATTCAAACCTTAATTCATAACCATGTGGGAGATTAACCCCTTCGGCTAGACCCAAACCCATTAATTACAAGTTATTGTATTTGAGATAACATACAATGACATAAATGAATTGTGAAGCAAACTCAACGTACTTATTAAAATCACATTTTATTGAAGAATTACCGAAAACAAAGCTAAAGCCAAAATCCATTGGTTTTACGTTTAAGAACAAGAAATAACTGAGGAAATGGGACTAAATGGAAATGGATTGTCCCAATCATAATAGAATATTAAAACATCTTTTCCAATAGGTTTTCCAGCATTAACAAGACAAACACCTTGCAATGATTGAAACTTCAACAGTGTTGGGTTTATTGGTTCAATGGATTGAAATCCAGTGCAATTCAACATCACGTTCGTTTGAACACATCGACACCAATTGGACACGAGCACAGTCCATTCTGGCTTTCCATTCACTATATATCCTGATCGAAATTGGCCTACATGGAGATCCTTCAACGAGCATTGGCTGCAACCTAACATCATCATGCAGCATTAGAGAAGTTATCAACAACAAATTATAAAAATTTATGTTTCATACCTTTAGAAATGAGGACAAAGAAGAGAATTATGTTGAAAATATTGATAGTTGAATTAGCCATTCTAGATCACACAAATGCAAGGTCCAATATTATTGAATTTATTAGGAAAAGAATAATATTGTATGTTGTGTTATTTATAGAGGAATTTGTTTAGTCAATATGATTTCTATCCGGTGCAAGGTTCAACATGATAAGGCTTATTAATTACTCAGATTTAGTTGATTTTGACTATAATATTATTTTTGAAGAATGAATTTTGATTAGAAAATTAATCACATCTTTATGTTTATCTTTATATTTATATTATGAGAGAAATGTATCTTATATGAGATTGAGAAGATTAAAATTAGACCGTATAATTAAACATAGACAATCAAAATTTAATATTATATGACTCCTTAAAATATCATGTGACTTTTTGATATTAAATTTTCACCTTTCATGTATAATTATCTCACTCTTACATAAAATGTTTCCTCTCAAAATATATATATATATATATATATATATATATATATGGAGAAGAACGAATTACTTTGACATATAAAAGGAGATGGTGGATAGTTTTAAAAGAAAATCAAATTCACGAGGAACATCTTAATTTATAAGGAGCACATTTCATTGTGTTAATTGTCATCATTAAACCGTTAACATTTTTTTCCAGCACATTACATTATATATATTAGTTGTCATTGAATGCAAAAATTTATGATTTTTGTATTACAAAGAATTAAAACAAAAGTTTTAATATATCATGCACTCAAAACAACAAAAAATTATTAAGGACTCAGAACAAAATTTGATCATTTATCAGATACTTTAAATATATTTAAGCCTAATTTTTTATTAAAGATTTTGGTTATTATAATGCCTAAAATCAGGTTCTGAGGTATTGTTAGGGTATGTTTGTGTAATCATTTGCGTTTGCAAACAGACGTTGGCAAAAACATCCACATCCTTCCTTTTGCACGAACAGTAAGTCAGACGGACAACCAAACATGCACTTAATTGTTAGACATTTTTTTATTATAATTTTTGCTAAAATGCTTAAACCATCTTCTGAATATTACGTACTACTATAAATTAATGGCCCATTTAATAAAAACCCACATTATGGGACTTCTTTCTTCCTATTTTTTTATATTTATTTTGAATATTTTTAAGCAAAAACCAAACTAAATCACTGTACAAACATCCCTACGTATGTTGGTGGCACTTCTTATGGGTCACATGTAATCCTAGACAACTTTCATGGATTAGATTTGGTATCACATACCTACAAAATAGAAGTTAAGGAAAGCTTTGTATTGTATGTGGACTTACTTTTGTATGTATGGAATTTATTAGAAGAATGCATACAAAGTCATTGTTGATTTTTCTTACCATGTATTAAGTTTTTTCCATGCCCCCCTCATGAATTTTTCTAGTTCCGTTCCTGGTTATAACATAAACATGTGTTCATTGTGTTGAATTTACAATGGAGAAGTCTTTTCGTTAAGAGCATTTTTTTTCAGAAGAAATACAAAAAGGTATTGGTGTGAACTAAAAGAAAATGGGTGTGAGAATAACAAAGCCCTGTAGAAGGGTTGTCTCCGCCATGTGTCTCTCCCATCCATATCTTATAAAAAGGATAACAACAAAAATTTATTCCTATTGTTCGTTTTATAATATATATATATATATATATATATAAAATAGAAACTTGTTTTTTATTTTAATTTTTTTTACAAAAAAAATTAACACATAAATTTTTGTTAAAGATAACCTATTTCAACCTACCACATAATAAAAATTTATTTCTATTATGTATTGCATTACTCAATACAATGTTTTCAGGTATCAACTTAAATCAGTTGATATATATATATATATATATATATATATATATATATATATATATATATATCAACTTACACTCCCTGCCTTAACTTACAAGGAATAACTTACAAAATTGGAATTTATAAAGGCAAAACATGTTTCCGTTAGAAATATTTTTTTTAAAAAAAAATCAATCTTCAAGTGCAAGAATAGAGAAAAGGGGTGTGAGAATAACAAGTCTGCTAATGAGACAATCTACATCAAGCAAGGGTAGTTTCGGAAACAGATATCTCACCAACGTTATGAGCAGAGCACAATTTCTGTCTCGGAATTTTTTATAATATCACAGTGAGTCACTGACAGTGTTTGTGTGTGTCTGAGAGAGAGAGATGGCGTCGTTTTGTGCTGCGAGGACTTTCAACATTCCGGCGATGAACGCCGGCGTTCTTCGCCGCCGGGCATCGTGGGCCGCCGGAATTGGTGGAGTATCGGTGGCCGGCGCTGCACTTTTGCGCTCTTGTTCGTCTAAGCGCTCTGCGCCATTCGCTTGCATGAGCCTTTCTACTGATACCGGTAAGTTCCGATCATTTTCTCTATGCGTGTTTTTTTTTCTTCTGAATTTTATTTATTGCAGAAAAGTTTTTTAAAAAAAAAATCTTTTTTTTATGTTTTTAATTTTGTGCGTGAGTAAATATTCAATTTAGTGTGAGAAGATGGTAGTTGCATTGCTTTGTTTGTTCCCCAAAGTTTTTAGTGTATATGAAATTGCAATTTGGTTGCTGAAATTGTTGTTTACCTTGCAAACGAGTTGACCACTTTGGGTATAATTTTGACTTTTGACAATAACTTCATGACTATATACAATGTATAAAGTAAATCTAAAATTAGCATATAATAAAAAGTTAGATCCCAAGACAGAATTTCTATTTAAAGAATGGACATGAGTCACCGACTCACTTTAGCCATGGCGACTTCGTAGGTTCAATTCTTATTAGATGCACACCAATGGAAATCTCATTAGAACTGTCAAGTCCATCCTTCGAAACCATATCACATCCAGGATATGATGATGAAATAGGATGAATTGAAACCGAATTTTGTAAGTACTTAATTATCTTGAGAAAATTCACTATTTCTTTGTTTTTCAATGTCTGGAAAGAACAAGATGTTTCAGTATAACGCAATTTTATATTGTTGAGTGTCAGACGAATCAAAAGCCATCATTTATATGACTTATAGTATGATAATTATTGTAAAAGTTAACAAACTTATTATACGTGGTAATCTGTGATAGGATCTTTCAGCGTGGGTACTGCATTGCTTAGCTAGTTAACTGCATTGAAGTGTATTTACCCTTTGATAGACTTCCATGTTCTCTGTTGGCAAACTAGTATAGTTACTGCTTGTTTGAACTAGAGCATGTGCATTGGACCTAGTTGAGATGCCTTTTGTATTTTGCCAGAGAGATGCAAAGGGAGAAAGACTATATTGTTTTCATGAAACACCTTTGCATTGCCATTTTTATCTTTATCCAAATCTTATGCTGCCAATTGTTTTTTTTTTTTTTTTTTTATCTATATCCAAATCTTATGCTGCCAATCGTTTTTTCCTTTATCTTTATCCAAATCTTATGCTGCCAATCATCTTTTCATTGATTGCAGGGTTAAAGGAAGCTGTTCAGACTGAGAAAGCCCCAGCAGCATTGGGGCCTTATTCTCAAGCAATCAAAGCCGACAACCTTCTGTTTGTGTCAGGTGTTCTTGGCCTTATTCCTGAGGTTTGATATCTTCCATCTGAAGTTCACTCTTCTGTATGTGTGTGCAGTTGTGCATTTATTCTGGCTGCCTGATAATATGTGTTTTGCTCTCTAATGCAGACAGGGAAGTTCATCTCTGATAATGTTGAAGATCAGACAGAGCAGGTACATATGCCTGATAATGTTGATAATTTTTGCAATTTGAGTACATTCTTTGAACGTCATTAATCATTGGCTGGTAGATGCATTTAAATTCCTCTTACTTTTACAGTAAAATAAGCTAGTAACGTGTCTTGATATTGTTGTTGCGTTGTTCTAAATAAGGAACTTTGCTGATTTTGTCACCAACATTTGTAAAATAATTGCACATTGCAGGTTCTCAAAAATATGGGAGAGATCCTAAAATCTGGGGGTGCCAGCTATTCATCAGTTGTTAAGACAACTATTTTGTATGAATCATGTGCTCTTCCTTACTTTGAATTGTATTGAGTGCTGGCAAGCTGACTATATACTTTTTATTTCCTCCAGGTTGGCTGACTTGAAGGACTTCAAGAAAGTTAATGAGATCTATGCTAAATGTGAGTTCTATGGTAGTGATTTTGATGTTTCCTTGACAATAATAGCTCACATTCTTGCTTAAAGCTAGCAATAGACTATGTAGGTGTAATGACAAGTACCACCATTCTAAAATTTTGTTATTTGTTATCTCTTTTGATAACAGTAATTAGCCATCTGTTTAATATTGCAGACTAATAAATTATATTGTGCTACAATCTTCACCGCTACTTACCAATGAATTTCACTTCTGATAATAAATTTTATTGTACTGTAAGAATTAATCCTTGCTCCATATGTTAAATTTTAGATTTTGTGATTGAAGATTCATATGTTGGCTTGTGATGGCTTTGTTTTTGTTTTATCTTGAAAAAATAAAACATTATTAATGCAAGAAAATCCACTCTTCTACTCTTGTTTGAGTGGCAAGATCTTTGAACATGTTTAGTGCTACAATTTACCCATTTTTATAATTTCTACTTTTTTAACTTTTGCTGGTATTGGTGCCAATAATCATTTAATTGTCGCTCAAATGGTTTCAGACTTCCCTTCACCTTCCCCGGCTCGGTCAACGTATCAAGTAGCTGCCTTGCCAATGGATGCCAAGATTGAAATTGAGTGCATAGCAGCACTTTGAGCACCATTCTAATAGTATATATGACTCTTCAACAAACTCAGCTAAATAATACGGGAGGGACATATCCAACCAAATTGGATTGTTTCTATCCTGTTGGATGATGATGCTCATGTCTTTACAATCAGTCTAGTGAACCTACTGGAAAGGACTCCAATTCCCATATTCTCTCACAAGATTTTGTTTCCATTAAATCTGAAAGAAATTATGAGAAAGGTTTGCAGCTTTTTGTAATACCGTTTCACTTTATCATGGACCATGTTTGGATGTCAACTCTCCAATAAAAGCATTTCTACATGTTTCAATGTAAATTCTCTTGCTCACTGCATAAATATTTTCCTTCCACAACTAGATTGAAGAGAGAGAAAAAGAAACTAAAAGGGAGTTTTTGTCTATAAAGTAATTTAATAAAGTTGTAGCCAACCCAATATGTAATTGCAAAAAATAGACAGGTCAGTGTATTCACTGACTTAAAATATGCTAGTTAAGGCTATGCAAAAATGGGATTTCTTTAAAAATCCAAACCGTTCCACTCTTTATTCACTTTATAAAAGTGGTTCGGTTAACCAAACCATTTTAGAAAGTGATTTTTTTATACAAAAAATAAGTATGTTCAATTCAGTTATCCATGTTTTACCATATATGAATTGATTTTTCTAAAGAATTGAACCAAACTTCTTTAAAAATTGTTCGATTAACCAAACTGTTTTCTAAGTAGTTCGATTTAATTTTTTCTCCAAAATGGTGTGATTATTTCAAAATGATTCAGTTTAGTTTTCGATCAGTTAGGTTTGATTTTTTCTACACACCTTTTAGTATACAAGTGTATTCACCTTGGTTCAATCTAATAGGTATGCCAAAAAAAAAAAATCAACCATGCACTTAATAGTTTATCTTTGTAATTCTCATTTTTCAGTCACAATTTCTCAATGTTAATTCTATACAATAATTTGAAAGAAAAATGGTAACCAATGCTTTTCAAAATTGAACCACTGAAAGCACCAGTTCGGAGTTTATTGGTTCAACCATTATAACACAATAAAAAATCAAGATAAAAAAAAAAACATATTGAAACTAAATTTAAAATAAACATCGCATATATATAAGGACCATAATTTTAATTTAACTTATATATTGACATCAAATGCATAAAAGATGGCCTGTTTTCATTGGCAAAATTTGCATTTTCAAATATATCGATAACACTAGCTGTACACTTACTAACGTACAGAAAAAAAAAAAAAAAAGCTAACAACTCTTGTATAAACTGAGTTTCCTAGTAAACTTCTTTCCCATTGGAATAAGCCAGATCTCTCTAAATCTACAGGGGATAAACTAGCCGACTCTAATTTCTTCCCACCAAGAACATTAGAGATAATCACTAACAAAGTTAGGCAAGCATGATATTCCTCCATCTTCTGCGAGTCAGTGAGCTCCAGAGAATCATCCTTCCATGGCTGATAAAACGACCTAAGCAACAAACAGGTCCAATATGATAATTTTTTAAGAATAGACAGATACTAAGAATCCCATTAAACTTCGTTTGAGATATAGCAGTAAAATACACATTCTAGTTCATTTAAGTTCACCTACAGAAAAACCAAAGCTAATTTTAAGTGGGCAACTTTTTTACTGAATCAA
The DNA here is from genome assembly GCA_007407185.1 of Glycine tomentella. Lineage (NCBI taxonomy): Eukaryota > Viridiplantae > Streptophyta > Magnoliopsida > Fabales > Fabaceae > Glycine > Glycine tomentella. Next base: position 303,734 of record PYAF01000235.1, read on the forward strand.
TTTCGCCCAATTCCACTCACCAGATCAGATGTTGATAATCGAAACTCAAATCCAATAATTTATTAGCAAAAATCCATATTTTAAAGTGCTTTGAGCCTAACCCTTATAATGTTCCCCCATAGTCTCCAAAAAAAATTAGACGTGACCAAGAATTATAAAACTTAAGCTAAGGAATTACGTTTTCCTTATTTAACATCATGATTACTGACCACATAAAGATAAGAACAAGATAAGAAATTAGCAGACCAAGAAAAATTACCATCTCCAAGTTGGATTAGCTTCAGGAGGACACCATACCCTTGAACTGTATGATGATATTCATGTGTTGTAGTCTTTCAATAAATCAGTTCTGCTAACTATAGAATGATATAAAAGGCATAAATAACTGGCCAAAAGCAAGAGAATCGATAATTGCATTCAGTAAACCATAATTAAATGTATAAGCATACCTGCAAATTTAGAGGCACCAAACATCAGGAGACAGAGAGCACATACAACTGATGGTAGCACTTCATGATTGACACCAAGATGCAGTTGGAGATGGAAGATTGTTGAAGCTAGTACCTCCTCAGCACCAATATCAATATAATTTCTTTGTCCGGAGGTATTTTCAACATGCACCAGTAAAGAATGCAGGGATTCAAGGTTGTGTATTTCAGCAAATTCTGAATCCCAATTATAAGATTTTTTTATGGAGCTTCCCATTGATTACTGATGCTGTTAACCAACGTGTAAATGTTGAAACTACCGAGTTCTCTCGAAAATCTTCCCTTAAATTATTTCTTGAAAAGACTCCGAATGGGTTCCCTCGAAACTCCAACTGAGACTCATTGGACCCCAGCCTTTGCAAAGACTCGGGCTGTAAAGCAGTTGGAGTTGCCCAGATAAGAAAGCTTTGTAGCCTTTCCTGATTCTGTATACATACAAATGTGGTGGTTATTATACCCACTCAAAAAAGTCAATATAACAAACAAATGCAAGCATTTATATGTGTATGACAGTCATTGCATGATAGGATCCACCCACTCATTTGCCTAAATCCATAATTATAAGCAAATTGGTCAAAATATAGAGGAAGTATTTGCTTAATCAGAATTAGAGCTTTAGCCTGATGAACACAATTTCTCGGAGGAATGAACATTTATTGTAAAGTGACAAAAAACATAATAAACAAGCCAAATCTAAAACCCACAGCAATTACAAATGCCAAATCTAAAACATAATCATGTAACATTTGTACAACTTTAAACACAAAGAAGTATGAACAGTGAATTGTTTATTATTTTTATCTCCAGGTATCATAGTCGGTTCACAATATATAACCAATACATTGTATGAAAATCAATTGCATTGGTGTAGCTAAAGTCAAATAAATATATAAGCAAGCCAAGATTTTATTGTATGCCTTTGAACAATTTAATTTAATAAAATATACAATAGAGTATCAGTGATCAAGTTTTAACAATTAAAAAGTAATTAATGAGGGGATCAAAGAAATACCATCATGAAAATGGAAACAGGAGGTGCATTCATAAGTATGGCTTCAAGTGCAAGCTCCGGTTTAATGCTTTTTATGGCTTGATTACACACACTGCCAGCCTGGTACATCTGATACAAGCCCTCAATTGAAAGGGTAAAATGTGGCTGATATATTTTCCTTTTTTGAGATAATTTCAACACTGATGCTATCATTTGTAGAAAAGGATTAAACTAGTACTACAGTTTCATTTACCAATGTTGCATCCTGGAATAAGAAATTAAATAGATTGGATGAAAGCTCCATAAGCTGCTCAAGGCCATGATTTTGCAACCACTTGGAGATGCTTCCTGATGAAATAACATCATTGACAACCTAAATAATAATAGGGCTACACAGTGTAAAGGAAAAAGAAAACTGAAAGTTGAAAAATAAATTAATAAATATGGACATCATTTTTCAAACATTAACGGGGTTACAAAATTTAATAAGCATTACATTAAAATATCATTAGCAAATCAGTAAATATATAATTCCGGTCAAAGGAATCAAAAAGACAGCTTGACAAACAATTTCAGGTAATAACCTTTATGGTGTTGAAGCTAATCCAAGCTCATAGGTAGACAATAACAGGTAACTGATAGGGATGCAAGGTGGGCTGAGACTTATCATAGGGGCTTTAGATAAGTAGTTAAGGGGTGTAAACAGTTAGTGTAACTAACTGCAGTTAGTCACAACTAACAGGGAGGGAATGTATAAAAGCTGGGAATAAGAATTAGTGGGGGTCGGTTAGAAGGAGGAGGTTGTGATCCTCGAAATCACAATTGTATACACATTCTTTGTTTTCTGCAATAAAGAAGCTATTCTTGAATCCTAATTCTGATCCAGTTCCTAACACTGGTATCAGAGCTCCGTTCTTGGGGCTTCTGTGCGGTAGATGGGATCGAGAAAAATGGAGGCTAGGGTCGATGTGTTGGAGCGAGCAGTGGACGAGGTGCGCGAGCAGCAGTTTGCGAGTCGGGTCGCGATTGAAACCCGACTGGGTTCGTTGGAGACATTGATGCAGAAGATCGCGGAATCCATGGAACGGCCGGAAAAGGGAGAAGCTGCGTGCGGAAGTGAAAGAAAGGCGAGACACCGAGAGGGAGAGGAAGGACGAGTGCGTCAGTGGAGGTCGATGGAGTTGCCTGTGTTTATCGGCGACGATCCAGTGGGCTGGATTTCTCGAATTGAGAAATTCTTCCGTCTGCAAGGAGTGCCGGAGGAAGAGAGGTTGGACTCGATTCTGGTGGCTATGGAGGGAGAAGCGCTTTCTTGGTTTCAATGGTGGGAATCGTGCAGTCATTCACAGTCATGGGAAGGGTTTAAGATGGCTGTGATTCAGAGGTTCCAAGGGGTGAATGTAGCTAATCCAATTCAGTCATTATTGGCTTTAAAGCAGGAAGAGGGAGTGCAGATCTTTATAGGGCAATTCGAAAAACATGTGGGAGCTGCAAGAGGGTTGGATGAGAGCATTTTGAAGGAAATCTTCTTGAAAGGGCTGAAAGAGGAAATTGCCACTGAGGTAAGGATTCATGAACCTAAATCCTTGATTGATACCATGCTGAAGGCAAGGCAAATTGAAGAAAAAATTAGGGTTTTGAATAATTTGCCCAGAATTGGGGGAGGGAAGATGGGTCAGAATTTTTCAAGATCAAACTTTTCTAGTGTAAGAAGCAGTAGGGAATGGCAGCCATGGAGTAATAAGGGGGTAGAGTCAATAGGAGGGATGAAGCAAGGTGGGGAAATGGGAAATAAAAAGAAAGTGGTGCACAGATTATCTCCACAGGAGGTGAGTGACAGATGAAAAAGGGAGAGTGTTTTACTTGTAATGAAAAGTATCATCCCACACACATTTGTAAAAATAAGCAGTTGAGGGTGATGATATGGGAAGAAGAGGAGGAGGAGGAGGAGGAATTGCAACCAGAAGAAAAGGAAGAGGAGGAAGGAGAAGAGTTACATCAGTTATCCTTGCATAGTATAGAAGGATTCACTACAAAAAAATCCTTGAAACTGTGGGGGGAGATAAACAGCAGGAAAGTTGTGGTTCTTATTGATTGTGGAGCTACCCACAATTTCATCTCATTGAAATTAATAGAAGAAATGAGGCTAAAGGTGCTGCCTACTCAACCTTATTCAGTAGAAGTGGGTGATGGTCATAAGGTAAGGTGTAGTGGAAAATGTAAAAATTTAAAAATGAAGTTGCAAGGGCTAATGGTGGTGCAGGATTATTATCTGTTTGCTCTAGGAGGAACTGATGTGGTTTTGGGAATGGATTGGTTAGCTAGCTTGGGAGAGGTGAAGGCAAACTTTGATAAACTGACCTTAACAGTTATGGTTCAGGATAATAAGTTTGTTTTAAAGGCTGAGCCTGAATTAGTCAAAGCTGCTGTTAGTCTGAAGGTGCTGCGGGGAGGTATGGAGGAAGATGATCAGAGATATTGGGTGGACATTAAAACAGTGGGGCAAGAGAAAAAAGAGAAGACAGGATCAGCAGATATGAAGCAAGAGCTGGAGATATTTGAAGAGGTCTTTCAGGAACCCAAGGGATTACCACCACATAGGGAAAACGATCATGCAATAAATCTGCAACCTGGTAACAAAATCCCTAACATTAGACCTTATAAATATTCTCATGATCAGAAAGATGAGATAGAAAGGTTGGTAAGAGAGATGTTGCTAGCTGGTATTATTAGGACTAGCACTAGTCCTTTTGCTAGTCCAGTTATTTTAGTAAGAAAAAAGGATGGTAGTTGGAGCTTTTGTGTGGATTATAGACTCTTAAATAAAATTACAGTGGCTGACAGATTTCCAATTCCTGTGATTGAAGAATTGCTAGATGAAATTGGAGGGGCAAGATGGTTTTCCAAGTTAGATTTGAGGGCAGGTTACCATCAGATTAGGATGAAAGAGGAAGATATCCATAAAACAGCTTTTAAAACGCATGAGGGTCATTATGAGTTTTTAGTTATGCCATTTGGATTAACCAATGCTCCAGCCACTTTTCAGGCCCTAATGAATGAAGTGCTAAGGCCATTTCTGAGGCAGTTTGTATTAGTGTTTTTTGATGACATTTTAATATACAGCAGCAGTAAGGAGGAACATAAAATGCATCTTAAGGCAGTCTTGCAAGTGTTACAACAGCAAGAGCTGCATGTGAATAGAAAGAAGTGCACTTTCGGGCAGGAATCATTGGAGTATTTGGGCCATGTTATTTCAGGGAAAGGAGTGGAAGCAGACCCTAACAAATTAGAAGCTATGAGCAAATGGCCCTTGCCTAGAGACATTAAAGGGTTGAGAGGATTTCTGGGGTTAACTGGATATTATAGAAGGTTTGTCAAAGATTATGGGAAATGGGCACAACCTTTGAATGCTTTATTAAAAAAGGATGGTTTTCATTGGACTGCAGAAGCATCAAAATCATTTCACAAGTTAAAGGAACTAATGAGCCAATTACCTATATTGGTGGTTCCTGATTTTTCCAAACCTTTTATGCTGGAAACTGATGCTTCAGGATCAGGGTTAGGAGCTGTTTTACTGCAAGAAGGCAGACCATTGGCTTTTTGGAGCAAGGCATTGTCAGAAAGGGCACAGCTGAAATCTGTTTATGAGAGAGAATTGATGGCAGTAGTGATGGCTGTAAAAAAATGGAAGCATTATTTGATGGGGGGGAAGTTTATTATTAAAACTGATCAGCAAAGTCTGAAATTTTTAAATGAACAGAAGCTGTTGACTGAAGAACAATTCAAATGGGCTGCTAAGTTGATTGGTTTTAACTTTGAAATTCAATACAGGCCAGGAAAAGAAAATGTGGTTGCTGATGCATTGTCAAGGAAATTTCATTTTGCTGCAATTTCAATAGTGCAAGAAGAGGAGTGGAATGATTGGGAAGAGGAATTGAGAGCAGATAAGAAAATGTATGAAGTATATCAAGGGATTTTATCTAAAACAAATATGAAACCTGGTTATGATATCAAGGGAGGGAAGCTGTACTACAAAGACAGATTGGTGTTACCCCAGAATTCAAAAAGGATTCCTTTGTTATTGAGGGAATTACATGATTCCCCTATAGGGGGACATTCAGGTTTTTTCAGAACATTTAAAAGAATATCTAATGTGGTTTATTGGCAAGGAATGAAGACAGCCATTAAGCAATATGTTACAGAATGTGAAGTGTGTCAGAAAAATAAGGCCAGTACTATGTCTCCAGCGGGGTTATTGCAGCCATTACCTGTCCCTACTAAGGTCTGGTCAGATATTTCAATGGATTTTATTGGTGGATTGCCAAAAGCACAGGGAAAGGACACTATTTTAGTGGTGGTGGATAGGCTAACAAAGTATGCACATTTTTTAGCCTTATGTCATCCTTATTCAGCAAAGGAGGTAGCTGATATATTCATTCAGCAGATAGTGAAGTTGCATGGATTTCCTAGCTCTATTGTTTCGGACAGAGATCGATTGTTTATGAGTACTTTTTGGAAGGAATTGTTCAAGAAGGCAGGTACTATATTGAAGATGAGCTCTGCCTATCATCCACAAACGGATGGGCAAACAGAAGTTGTCAACAGGTGCTTGGAAGTGTATCTGAGATGTATGACAGGGACAAGGCCTAAACTGTGGCCTGCACAATTAGCTTGGGCTGAGTTTTGGTTCAATACCAACTATAATATCTCAGCCAAGATGTCCCCTTTTCAGGCACTTTATGGACAACATCCTCCCTTGTTGATTAAAGGGAATGATGTTCCTTCCAAATTAGAAGAGGTGAATCAGCTTTGCCAGGACAGAGATACACTTTTACATGATCTGAGAGCTAATTTGTTGAAATCTCAGGATCATATGAGGAAGCATGCCAATAAAAACAGGAGGGACTTAAGTTTTGAAGTGGGAGATTGGGTTTTCTTGAAGATTCAGCCCTATAAAATGAAATCTTTAGCTAGGAAACTTAATGAAAAATTAGGTCCCAGATATTATGGGCCTTATAAGATCATGGAGAAGATTGGGGAAGTAGCTTATAAACTGGAACTACCTGCTGGTAGCAGGATTCATCCAGTTTTTCATATTTCATTACTTAAAAAATCAGTTAAGCCAACCAGTTTTCCTCAGCCTTTACCAGCAATGCTTGATGAGCAATGGGAATTGCAGCTTAAACCAGAAAGAGTTTTGAAGAAAAGAACAAATGCTAAAGGACAGCAGGAGTTATTAATCAAGTGGAAGGGACTTCCTCATCATGAAAACATCTGGGAGATATTGGAAGAGTTGCAGACTAATTTTCCTGAGGAGGACCTTGAGGGCAAGGTCCAGCTTGAAGGGAGGGGTATTGATAGGGATGCAAGGTGGGCTGAGACTTATCATAGGGGCTTTAGATAAGTAGTTAAGGGGTGTAAACAGTTAGTGTAACTAACTGCAGTTAGTCACAACTAACAGGGAGGGAATGTATAAAAGCTGGGAATAAGAATTAGTGGGGGTCGGTTAGAAGGAGGAGGTTGTGATCCTCGAAATCACAATTGTATACACATTCTTTGTTTTCTGCAATAAAGAAGCTATTCTTGAATCCTAATTCTGATCCAGTTCCTAACAGTAACCCTTCAGATAAGTGCTAAATGATCAAGCATGCCAAGAAAATTAGGTGGGAGTTTAGGTGATCAGTTTCAGCTCACAAATACAATTTAACATCATAGAAGACAAGTTATTGTTTTATGATTTGAACAGGACTTCATTTTTAGAAAAACTCGGATTATTTGATAGGGCATAAAACTAGAGGGATAAGCTTTTGGCTCAACACAATATGGGCCCAAGGATTTGGAGAGTCTACAGAGGAAAGAGAAGAGGGACACATGGCAGAGGAGGCAGTTATGCAAAGTGGAGATTTTGTTGCAGCTGAAGCTATGATTGAAAAGGGAATATTTGGAAGGGGAGATATTCAGAAATAGTGAGTAATGGCCTGGGGCCTGGCACCTGCAGCTCTGGGATCTGATAGGTATATCAGTTGAGATCCTAATCTTTATTCTACAGTCTCTCCTTCTTTTGGTGTGTGCATCGTGAATTGATAATTTCTATATGTTATATGAATTGCTGTGAGATCTAGTAATTTGGTTTAACTCTAGAGGTAGAGGTAGAGGTTCAGAGGGGTGCGTGTGTTGATAATTCCATCATTATCAAACTGCTTCTCTTTTACCCTCTTCAGCACAATGATCAATGAACAATCTTGCTAAAAAAATATGCAGGTTGACAAGTCATATTTAAGAAAACCCCCAACACATTTGAAAGGAAAATCAAAGAGGACCTTCCTGCATCCAACAGGAAATACAAACCGAATGAGAATCAAACGCTTGCTTACCTTCAATGCTACCAACACATGCTTCAAGAAAAGTTTATTTTCATTTCCATTAAGCCTCTGTCTGGCAACTGAGATGAGAAACGAAAACCATGAAAATAAAGAACAATGCTTCACTAGATGACGGGTAATCTTATGCAATTTAACAGATTTCTTTATCACCTGCAGAGTAAATAAGATAGCCCAATGTTATATTGGCAGAGGAAAAGGGAGTAGTCACAGTGAGAATCACACATGGGAAAAAGCATGTTTCATCAACATCTCAAACCATTGGGTTCAAAATCAGAAACTCCTTGACATGGATGTCATCACAGCTATGAAACATTCAAGTTGATAAGAGAACTACAAGTTAAAGTACTATGATAGACAGAAAAAAAAATTAAGTATGTGTATTTACCTCAATAATCAGGTTCTTTGACTCAAAATTTGAAAGAGTAGAGACCTAAAAGCTCATTAGCTTCTCAAGGATAGAGTTCCTGATATATATCGCAGCATCATCATCTGAGTTCATCCCTTCATATACCAGCCGAAGCATCCAATACCTCTCTGCTTTGAAATTGACAGAGGTACTCCAAAAAAAGTTATCAAACATAACCTACGAAATTGAAGCAAATGGATTTTTCAATAAAAAGCAAAAAATTCCATTAAAAAAGTCAACAAATTGTGAAAGAAATCTCAAGGCCATAGATATATACCCTCATATTCAACTTAGATGAATGTATAAAAAAATGTACTTACTACTTATAGCTGCATAATGATCATGTGCCGGATCTAACAATACACAAGATGCCTCTGCAGAAAATAAAGCAATAACTGACGGGATTCTTTGCCATGGCTCTTCTATACTGTTTTGAACAGAATTTAATAGAAGCCGAAGTCACATTACATCCTTCCTCTTTTGGCACTTCTGTAAGACATTTTGATTTTTAATCAAACATAATCTTTGATCCGGCTCAACGAGCGCTGAAACGAGGTGATGGTCTATCTGAAATAATAGATCATATAACAATTACACACACATTAAAATACAACCATAAAAACATAATTCACACAACATTTCATACAACATATTTGAACCTCATGATTGCGCAGCCGCGCAACGTGGTAAAAACCCGCCTGTACAAGCCACGGGTGGATATCCTTTGGAATAGCAGAGTGATCGTGTGAAGCAGCATGCCTGACATTAAGCACACGATCCCGTGCGGTCGGATCACACTGGGCGTTCCACACAATGGTGGATATATGTCGCTCCTGTAACGTTAGCAGCGTCCGTACAGATGGTCCAGGATCAATGACGCCCAAGGCATCCTCACCAGCTGGAGGTAACAGGACATTCTCATCACGATCCATATTTCTCTATGTCTAATCCTATATTCGTTTAATCAATTGATTAAGTTGTTAAAAAATAACAAACTATAATACGGTAATAAATATTTTTTTTCTACATCAACTCATTCAAAATAATTATTTGTAATAATATTAATTTTTTTTTTACAAAACATCAAAATATTATTATTTTAAATTACCTAAATATGTTCAATTCTTAAATACGTATATATTCCTTGTAGTCAATTTAATTTCATAAATTATATCAATATTAAAGACTAAAAAACTAAACAAATCATACCTCTTATATATTATGTAATTTACCTAAATTGTTAATAAATTTAAATTAGTATAAATACATTTATGTTAAAATATTTAATTATATTTACATAATTCATTATTTTACTTACATTAGTATGTTTAACTATAATTATAATTATTCTTTTTTGGTGTTTTACATATTTCACATGATGAAAAAAATACAAAATAGTATATATACAATTACAAATTTAATAAATTACTTCGAATTGAGC
>PYAF01000235.1:313542-327997 GCA_007407185.1 Glycine tomentella
ATACATTTATGTTAAAATATTTAATTATATTTACATAATTCATTATTTTACTTACATTAGTATGTTTAACTATAATTATAATTATTCTTTTTTGGTGTTTTACATATTTCACATGATGAAAAAAATACAAAATAGTATATATACAATTACAAATTTAATAAATTACTTCGAATTGAGCATCACTAAATCAAATTAACTAAATCTAAATATATATTCAAAATGATTTTTTAAAACAATGAATCCTCACATAATGAAATAAATCATGTTTATTAACATTTAATTCAAAAACTCACATAATCATTTATCCTATTATCAATGTTCATATCAAACTATTGGTCTTCTACCCTAGAGTTTCAACATGTTATATAATCTAACGTTACTAATGTTGCTACTTTAGAACCTAATCAAACTATTGGTCTTCTGACCTAGACTCTCACATAATCATTTACCCTATAAATCATCAATGTTCATATAAAACATGAAAGTCCTCTAACCTAATGTTGCTAATTTACAACCTATATATTATATAACAACTAAAATATCAATTAAATATACAAAGAAAATTAAAATAAACAAAACTTAAAACTTACTTGGTATTTTGCACAATGTGAGAGAAGAAGCTTTGAAAAATTTTTAAATTTTCGAAGGGGGTAGAGAATGGAAGGGGGGACCAGCAGGGGGGTGGGGTTTAAATTGTCGGCTACATGGACGTAGTTCGCTGGGGGGGGGTAGCGAACTACTCCAGATGCTGACACGTGGCAGTAACAACCAAATTTTTGAATTCCTGATGACGTAGTTCGCTAAAGGGCATAGCGAGGTCAGGCGATGACACGTGGCAGTAACCGCCACATTTTTTGAATTCCAGTCCACCTAGTTCGCTAGGGTGGCCAGCGAAGTATGTATCAATGCCACGTGGACTGCCCCTGGGGCAGCCACCTAGATTGCTGGGGTGGGTAGCGAACTATGCAGCCACCCAGCTCGTGATACGTCAGCAGACGTAATTCGCTGTGGCTCGTAGCGAACTAGCCCGCGTGGCAGTTTGGCAAATAGTTTTGCCCGCGTGATATTTTGAAATTTTTTTTAAGAAAACGTGGCACGTGGATCGAGGTCTCTAGAATCCTATCCAATACACTTTTATATTCTCTAACAATGCCTCATTCAGAGAGAACTAACCCCTATAAATCAGCCCTTGGAAAAAGCCCAAGCCCAACAATTCAACAAATATTCATTTGGGCCCTGGCTTGCCAAAGGTTTTAGAGGCTTCCACAAGCTTACAGTCTCATAAGATTCTCTAGCTGAACTTTCCCAACAGGCATTTTTTGGACAAATAAAAAGAAACAGCAAAGTTGTCTAATCTCTTTCCATATCAATAATAAAAGTTTTCCCACTATAACATAAGCAAAACAACAAAGAGACACTATAAACACAACCCAATCCCAAAGCAGACGAAAGAGAAATAAAACACCCATAAAAATACTGACATTTTTATGTAACCAATTTACCAAATTACAGTAATACTCTAAAGAATTAACAAAAAAAACATACTGGCAGATATTTGGCATTCTTTTTCTTGCCAAAACATTTGAAATGAAACATGAGAAACTGCCCCATGGAAAATGACCAATTGAACAGTCAACAAACAAAATACAGTATTAAACAAAAGACCTCAAAAAAAACATCCTTGTTCTTGCCAAAACATCTGAAATGAAGCATGAGAAACTGCCTCAGGGAAAACAAACAGCCAACATACCAATTTTCACAAACCCAAATCAGATTATTCCATAAAAAATAAAAAGTAGCTCTCTATATGGGAATAAAAAATGTATCAACAATATTGAAATAAATAAATAAATTTTTTTGAGTTATGGAAAATAATCTGGCATTTCCATAATGAAATTTTATATGATAACAAAATAAGCATAAACTGATAAACATGTTACCAACCTCTACTGCATTCATAAATTTATCAAGAGTGCCATACGCTAATCTTCTTATCCCTTGGTCTGGGGAAGACAAGCTAACAAATGCAATCGCAAGCATCCCTGAACCAGCAAACTCCACAGGCTCTATATAAGCCTTTGACAGACTATGAATTGAAAATCGCAATATAAATACAGGATCATAACGTTCTTTATCTTCAAAATGAGAATAAAGAACCTGTATAGGATTTTATGTAGCTAGTTAACATAATGGTAAATATACTAGAATAGGTACAAAAAACTACAGACAGGAAACACAGATTCAGGCAGGTAGCTTAAAATGTGCTTGAACCTTTTTCCTAAGAGTATCAGGTTCAATCTTGTTTATAGATGGTAGCTCATCAGAGAAAGTTCTATCATAGGGAAAATAGAGAACTGTTGACACGCATATGTCAGGGTCAATCGGAAAGTTGTCTCTATGCTGGCTTTTGTACCATTCTTTAATTGTTTCTGAATCTAACTTGACATTCTGAGACAGCAGGCCACTCATAGACTCAATCTGTTGCATCAGATTGTATATCGCCAAATCAATCCAGTTGACTGTTGCACCATAAAAATGACAAAGCAGTGCATGCAGTTCTTTTAAATTTACATCAATATCATTTCCATTATCTGAGTCAATTTGACGAGCCTTAACCCATAAAAGTATCCAAAGTATTTTATCAATTTCCAATGGTCCACTAGAGAGCTCAGTCGTTAGCCCTCTGTGTTTCACATCATTTTCACAATGATCAAGATAAGGAATCCCAAGACATTTCAGAATGCTGGATACAGACTTCAAAAGGGAACCTGCTTGTTTGCACACTGAATGGAGAGTGGGAGCAAACTGAGAATGAGCAAGCAACAACTGAAGATATAAAATCATATGATAGCCTCCCCTCACTAAGCTGTGATAATATAACCCGGAGAGTTTTCATTGTTTTAAAATCACCAAATCTATAGAGAAGAGCAGATCTGATTAATTGCTCAAGGAAGGAAATGGCTTGCAATTGAATAAGATCATTTTGCAATTCTCCAGCCAATTCAAGAATACTCTTCAACAAAAAACCTTCCAAGTGATTATATAGCAATGAAATGTTTGTGCCAATTGCAGTTCTAGATTGATCAGAGGCTAACGAAAATTTCGTAACAATAAACTGCTAAATATCCCCCAAAATATTTATGAAACGTATCCTGGATCTTCCCAATTTGCTTTGCATTTTCACAGCAACATCTTTGAAATCCCCACCTGCTTCATGAAACAATAATATTTTACAAAGTGATATCTTAGCAACAACACAATTGATGATGTTCAAAGACTGACGCAGAGAATAACTATCAATAACTTGACAATCACAGTTCATCAGGTCATCATGTGAATCAAATTTTGGGCAAATGGATTTGAATAGATTTAATTGCTTTTTCAGTTTCATTGTATCCCCATTAAGAGCAAAGTGATACTTTAACATATGAATTGATTTCCCAAGAAGACTAAGATCAGTAAGACACAGAAGTTCTTGAGCAGATGATGGAAAGAATTCCCCATATTGCTCCCCAAATTTCCCATATGCTATTCATGAGATACTCTTCATCATCCAAAGCATCTGCTCTTGGTCCACCATCAACTGTTCCATTGTTGCCAGTTAAATCAATATCTGGAGTAGAACTTATCCCAGCAACAACTATATCTATATCACCACTCTCCGAAGTGTCAAGTTTTAACTTCTTTCTACTTCTGCTATTATGTTCATGATGGCATGCATTTCTCTTTAAACTTGAGTTACGGGCTTCAGAATTGACATCTAAAGAGCAAAGTAGATTTAATAAAAACCTGCAGATCGGGAATAAAAGCTTGAACATAATTCTGGATTTCGTCCTTGATAGACATCATATGTTGCATGAATGGATTGTTAGTATTAGAATTACGATTCAAACCACCAAAAATAGAGTCCAGCAATTTCAGTAACTCCAGAAGAAGCCTTAGAGTACCATGTTTCACATAAGGTTCAATGTGAGGCAATCCCTTATTAAACAATGATCTGCTGAAAGGACGAGGAAACAAGCACTTCACAATACTGTGCAAATCCATATTGTCAAACAGGCGGGGACCATCTGATCGAAAATTGACACATTCTTTGGAGATGCCATTACCCACCAATGAAAACAACTGACCTGCCACAGATATTGCAGAAATCCGGCAAATACATCAGTCACCATCCGAAAACAGGGAGAATGAATCAAATAACAAAAAAAAAAACATACATATCAAAGAATTGCTAGCAATACCATCTTCTGACTCACTCTATTTAATACTGTCAATATTATTATTGGGCGAAATCTCACGCTAGCTTCCTTATTCTAGAGAAGCAAAAGAATCCAAATAATACAATTTTAATAAAAAATTATTAATTTTTTTTGGGACTGTTTGCAAACTATTTATGAATTTGGGATTGTTTACAAACTATTTAAGAATATGGGACAGTGGGTCACGCCCAAAATTAAGAGTAACCTGTCATGCCCAATCTTGGACGCGACCCACCAAATAACGACACGTGTCATGACAGATGGAGCAATATGTATATAAACTTCGGACAGTCATAATTTTTGACTGGAATGTCTGATTGAGACGCAGTTTGTGTCAAAACGCTCGAAATTGAGAGGAGAAGCCCTAGGCAAGTTTTCAGAGGGGACTTGGTCAAAAAATTTTTCCCAAAAGAGGTCTCTAAATGCCTCAAAATTGTGATTTAATCTTCGAAACCCCAAAACATTTCTTATTTTCTAATTTTTTAATTATTTTGTCAATTAATTGCCTGCTATTTTTTTTTATTTTCTCTCTTAATTTCAAGTGTTTTGACATATAGTACACCTCGATCGGACATATCGTAGGTGTACAATATATCAAAACGCTCGAAATTAAGAGAAACAATAAAAAAATAAAAAATAGCATGCAATTAACTGACAAAATAATTAAAAAGTTAGAAAACAAGAAATTTTTTTGGGCTTCGAAGATTAAATCGCAATTTTGAGGCACTTAGAGTCCTCTTTTGGGGAAATTTTTTGACCAACGGGACTTGCTCAGGGCTTCTCCTCTCAATTTCGAGCATTTTAACACAAACTACGTCTCAATCGGACATTCTAATCAAAAGTTATGACCGTCCGAAGTTTATATACTTATCGTTCCATCTGTTATGACACGTGTCGCCATATGGTGGATCGCGTCCAAATTGGGCATGACTGGTCACACCCAATTTTGGGTACAACCCACTATCCCAGATACATAATTAGTTTGCAAACAGTTCCAAATTTGTAATTTTTTATTAAAATTGTATTATTTGGATTTTTTTGTTTTTTAGGAAAAATTATCAGATTATTTGATAATTTTAAACCACAATGTATCCGTGTTTCCAACCAATTGCTAAGTCACACGTAATCAAATATTTTAATTTACAAGATAGAATTAATAACACTTGATTACATGTTATGTGGAGGTTGATTAAGAGCAGGGTGATCCCGACCATGTAATAATTCCCTCCTACTATAGGCTTGGCATATGTATTTTCAGTTTTCATCCAATATTTTATGGGTGAGTATTGAAAAGTGTGTCAAATATTGCATTGCTAACAAAGTGGCATTACCACAGCAACAACAAAAAAGATCCACATAAACAATTCTGACCATGAAGAAGACTTGAAATTATCAATGTTGTAAGGAAACTCCTTCATATACGACAACCCAAAAGAAGCCTTGGCCTCAACAATAGCCAAAAGCAAATCCTTATGATACTGAACCTCCGTAACCCGCAGCTTCTTCATGAGATCCAAGATCCTCTTCGTATTACCCTTCAACCGCATTTTCGAGTCCGGCATCAAACCATTACTCGGATCAGTACAAACCCTAAAAAGCACCCCAAACGCCACCTCAGCGGCATCACCACCACCTTCCCTTCCACAAACCTCAACCAACTGCTCAAAATATTATGGGAATTTTTTTTCAAATCTTTTCTTTTATACATATTTATAGTAAAATTATTCAAACTGAACTTATATCTATTTTATTTTATATCCTTTTTAGTTGGAATGGGCTTTAACGAATAATATAGGGTAAGTTTAAGTGAAAAGGACAAATTGTATTTTTTTATCTTAGAAATAAAAAAATACATATAAGCAAAAAGGATAGATTGTATTTTTTTTTTACCATAACTCATACTTTATTTAACCAATTAAACAAGACTTTTTGATAAAGAATAGACTGTACAAGATATTAAAACAGAAATTTTGGGTGTTGTGATAGAATTAACAAACGATATTTTATACATGTACCAGTCCACACATTACATAATAATTCTTCGTTGATCAACTACCAATTAAATTTTGATAGAAATGGTGAGCAAATTTAAATATAGTTGCCAGATGAACCTTTCGAACAAACAATTGAGTTATTCATCACACGTTTTTACTCACCGGGGATGCAATTCTGACTTGGTATCTTGGGTACCTAATCCAAGTACCGTATACCAAGTCACAAGTCCAATCCAAGTAGCCACATGCAAATCACAAGCGGATTAGATAGTCTCTTTTAATTAACGTAGCAGTTGGCCCGATCTTCTAATGCAGTGGCAAACTTAAACGTTTTTTTCTACTCCAACAAAGCTTGTTAGAGGCTTTTTGTAAGACAAACCAATGCATGTTTGGTGTGTCGTTGGAATGAACATTTGCATGCAGAAGGAAGTCTTTTTTTTAATCCTAAATATCGATTGTGGTAGTATTATGATTTCGTCATATTTAATAATATTGTGACAAATTACAAATAACTGTGACTGATGCAGTCTTAATTGCGATCGTATTGTTATCACGGAGCGTTTTGCTTTCTGTTTCATTAATATATAAAGCTTTTGCACGGAAGGAAATTGACACCTTTTCATTTTCTGACTTTTCTCTTATCTCTCTCGAAGCTTCCGTGTCTTTCTCTCTTCATCTTCTCTCGTTCATGATGTGACCTAGCTCGGCTAGGCTTTAATGCTTTCGATTAATACCTTGAGCTTTGTCTGTTGAACGGAGTAGATGATGGTAGAATAGGTCTCTATTCTTGTTCTTGTTCTTGTTTGGTTTATATTGTAGGTGGGGTTCTATCTCTCGGGTTTGGTTCTCTTGGAGTTCTTGAGGTTTATCCTTGAAAGAAACCAAAGGAGAGGAACAATGTTGAGTGTTGTCTAGTTCTAACACTGGTTAGAGTGGGTTATCTCTGGTTCCTATAAACCTTCATTTCTTTATTGTTTGTAATCTTAAGGTCTATGTTAACTAATTGAGTGTTTGACCATGTAACCTTTAGTTGAATACTATTGTAACTCTATTTGGTATTTTAGTGCAAGTAAAAGAATTGCAAGTTTTTTTTCTTTGGATATAGGTAACAAAGACTTTTCACTTACTATGAATGAAGTAAATACTCGTGTTTCTTTTTCTTTTATTATGTTTCCGCTAATTTCATTTTTTTAACATTGTACGGTTAAACTCTAATAATGGACAATTAAAAAACTTTGATTTTATGATCTAAATCACAATTGCAAACTATAGTTTTAAACCTTGGATTCAACATACATTGAGGGAGGTGCCAATGGGTTTCTAAACATAGCTCTAACTACTAGAGGTCGGTTTTAGGTCATCTTGTCTTGAGTTGCAGCCGAGCACAGATAGATTCAGTTGGAACAACAAAGAAGAATGCGTTTTCTATGTTTACTGCTACGTTAATAGTTAAGAGATTTCGAAAGCTTTTACAAAAACAAGTCTTGTGTTATTTCGGCTATAATATATATATATATATATATATATATATATATATATATATATATATAGGTGTTGCTTGCACTCCTTTCTCTTTCTCTCCAGTCATATATCTGACCAGTGTTAACGAATTAATTAATTTATAGCTTTGATGTTTTGTCATTTAGCTTCGTCCAGAATAACTTATATATCATATTCTGAGGAATTTTATAATTTCAAAATTACATCTACCAGATTAATAAATCCTTAAAAAAGTGTTATCACGCGTCTAAAGCTACATCTTATATCTTACTATTTCTCTTACACACACACACACATATATATATATATATATATTATTCAAAATGTTGTAGAATATTTAACCAGTTCAAACATAATAATACATATATTAGGAAATATGAGTGACAGTATGTTTGAAAGGAATTTTATATTAATGGCATCTTATTATTATTTTAATTGATAAGTTAAGAGATAGCTTGCATTTTTGTCTAAACATACGTACAACAGATTTTTTCCATTGATAAGCTTTTTCAATAGCACAATCTATTTTGACTGGAATTCTAAAAATTTTTTTTATAACAAATACAAATGTTAGAATCATTTCAATTAACTAGATTCAATAAATATTTTTAAATACAAAAAGAAATACGAATATAAATTTAATATATAGCATAATATTTATTTCTGTTTGAATTAGAAACATTTATAGTATTGCAAGACTAATTCCCTCTCGATCAGGAGATTTTTTTTTCTATATACACACAAACTAACAAACTACATATTTTTTTTTGCTATACACAAGGTTGAAATCCGAAAATCAAATATGACCACCTAAACCACCTGATCATGAGACAGCTAGCATTTGAAACATACAAAACAATACGTCATGTTGCAAAAGGATAGTTGGAACTTGGAAGGATTTCATTAAACAAAACAGGATTTAATTTGATATAATTAGTTTAATAGGCATAAATGTTCATTGTCATCAATCAATTAAAAAATGATATTAGGTACGACTAACAGGCTCAAGCAATTATAAGATCAAGTATGAAGGAGTAAGGCCCTCATCGGACAAATTTTTCTATACTTAAAAAAAAGAAAAAAAGAGTATATTTTATATGCTAAATTTAACTTATGTGTAAAGTAATTATAATTTATAGAATAATTTTTTATTTTTCTTCTTTTGTAAGTTTTTTTTTTTTGAAAAAGAAAAAAATTATTTTAAAATAGAGGCGTTGGATAACCATAAGACATGATCATACCAAGCCAAGAGCAATACAGCATAGCTAATTTGCCGATAGTCATAAGCATAAGCAACAAAATATTACACCCCTGCCACGTAATTGGATCCATGACTGAAATCCTCTTATATAATTGCATGTTTATACAAAAGTGTATAATAACATAGCCTAGTTGGAACTCTAAATTAAAAATGAGTATCAAGATTCATTAGGAACCAAAATCGATTTTGGTAAGCATGGTCAAGTCAATTACAATAATAAAAGCACGTTTATTTTATCTTTCTTTTTCTTTCCCATGGATTGGAAAATCTATGGCAGGTTCACAAACTTTACAACTAATTATTAAAGAAAAGTTAATAAAGTAAATTTGCTTTATATATGCCTTTATCAAATCCACCAATCTAGCTAGATGGATATTGGTAATCCAACATTTCGACAAGAAACGCGCAATTAGGGAATAATTAACTCCAAATCAGTTAAAAATCTAAATGCTTTTTTAGATTTTTAATGCAAAATAGTCAAAGCAGATCCCAAATGGAGGGCACCCATATCCATATGCCATTCAACCTGATGATGAAATATTGGTAGCTTTGCCACCCTGGCCACCACAAGGAGGAGCATAAGCACACCACTCACCATAAAAAATTAAATAATTAAGCAAATCAATGAATTGAAGAGATTTCCATTCTAATATGAAAAAGTACAAACAACATTGTTGTGTCTAAGTTGTATTCAAAATAAAATTGCTGGTTTTTAACGTTCACAGGTCCATTTCCTCACATAATTTGCATCCAAGAAACTTTTTTTTTTAGAATTGACATCCGAGAACTCCAAAATGAGAATATGTAATTAAAAAAGGAAGAAAATAAAAGAAAAAGGGAAGAGAGAAAGAAAATTAACCAACAATAAGCCTCTAAGTAGCACAAAGGGTATTCCCTTGTTTTGTATGTACAAAGAACAGAAACTGCAAGCACCCTTGATTATAAAATACAACAAACATATAATTAACCCTCAAAATCCCAAC
Source organism: Glycine tomentella (assembly GCA_007407185.1). NCBI lineage: Eukaryota > Viridiplantae > Streptophyta > Magnoliopsida > Fabales > Fabaceae > Glycine > Glycine tomentella. The sequence continues at coordinate 323,543 of PYAF01000235.1, forward strand.
CTAGAATCACAAACCCTCTTGCATGAAAGCAAGAATCAGGATTGCCCAAGTAGGCCAATTCTCTTTTTCATCATCATCAACTCCATCATGCACTCAATACTCACTAATACAACCTAATTAAGCGATATATATATATATATATATATATATATATATAGATGAAGCAAGCTAGCTAGCTAACTAGCTCAACTGACCTCAGGGATGCTCTGAAGTGCAGGCCTCCATGGTCTTTGAAGTGATTGGAACCCTCCACTACTGTGGTTCATCAACTGGGACAAAACCTGTTCCACCCTCAACTCTCTCACGTCCACTTTGCTCAACAACTCCTCTAGTTGCTTCTTCGTGATCTTGATCTTCACCTCCATCACCGTTTTGGCAGCGGTGGCGGCCTTGCTAGTGGCAAAGGACCCCTCCTCACCTGCCAGAAAATCCCAGTCATCGTTGCTACCATCGTAGTTTGTGGATGATTGGTTCTTCAAGCAGTTTCCCATTTTGCAAAAGGCTTGCTTGAGTGTGCTTATGCAAAATAGAGGGAAAGAAAGAGAGAGGGAGAGACAAGTAAGGTTCGTTATTAATTTATATATGAATGAGATGATGAGTTTAGAAAAAAATGATAGAAAGATAGAGAGAGGGGGTTGAAGGACTTGGATGATATATAAGAGTTGGGTGGTGAAAGATGATGGTTATGTGAGAAAGAGTCAAACCTAATTTATTCTACGTAAGGAGGTGTGTGTACGTGTGTTTGTGTTTCTTTCTTTCCATGTTCTTACGTGGAAAAGTTGTGGTCAAATGAACCCCACGAGGAAATGTGGCTGCTTTTGGTTTTTCGCTTCTGTCTCCAAACTAAAGGAACTAGGGGTGTGGTGTATGTGGGCATTTTCTGATTGCTTTTGGTGAAATTTAAAATTAAATTAAATTTGATTGATTTGATTTTTATAATTATTTTTAAATTCAATTCAACTCAATTTATTTGTAAATGATTTGGTTTGATTTGGATTAATGAATTATTCATTTAAATTTGATTTTTTTTTCTTAGAACTATTATTTTATATCACGATCTATCCAAAAATTTAATACAATTAACACAATATTATCAAATGTCTTAAAGTAGTAAAATTGATTCGTTTAATACCATTAATATAATATTTTAAAATAGACTAATACAAATTAAAATAAAATATTCTTCAACAAAATTTATTATAATAGATTGAATCACAACTATTTCTTATAATCAATTTTTTTTTGCAATAAGCTTTGCTGCAACAAGATTTATTATAACAAGATTTGTTGCAACTGGATTTGCTGAAACAAATGAACAACATATAATCCATTAATATTATAAACATGGTAGAAAAAATAAATATGAAAAAAAAAGTTAAACAAATAACAATATACATAAAAGCAATACTTTAAGAAGTTTTAACACTAGTAGTCCCAACACTTATAGTTCCAACAATAAAAAATAGAAGTGAAGTAACATGGACCTGTGGTGGTGCAGACAACGGATCTACAAAAATCCAGACTTGGGACCGCGAGGTTATGTGGTAGCGTGATGACACGATGTTGCTTTATCAAGACCATGTGGTTGCTGGCAAGTATGAAAGGAAAACTTTGTAACCCTAGAATAAAAGAACAAAAGAGGAGGTAGCAATGTGTTCTTGTGTGACGAGGTCGCATGGTGGTGGCGCGGTGGCACAGTATTTCTCTATCAAGATTGTGTGACTCAAAAAGTTTGAAAGGGAACTTTGTAACCCTAGAATTAGAAAACAAAAGAGAAGGAAGTGTCAAGCGTTAAAATGTAATGTGTTAATGCAAATGTGCTTCAAGTTCTATTAGTGTAACATGTTTCGATGTTTGTAACCCCCTTACATATTAAATTATTAATATTTTATGAAAAGCACTAAAAGAAATAATGCAATACCACACTTTATGTGATTGTCAAATTATTTTTTGTTTTTAATATATATATATATAATAAAATTTATATTTTAATTTCAGGTTCACTTATCAGATCAATAAATCAATAAATTTAAACTCATAACTCAATCTGTACATGACCGGTTTTAACCTATTTGATTCGATTTTGACCTAAATATATAAATGATGCAAATCAAATTGTTCGAATCAATTTGGATCAATTTAGATCTACGAATAACCCACATCTGTGAACACCCTAAAAAGAAAGAACATTAATGTAAATGTGAAAGGTTAATCATGTAAACTTTACGTAATTACCTACTCGTCCGGATTAACTTTTTTTCTCCTTTTAAAAAAAAAATCTTTTTTACTTCTTTTGAAAAATTATATATATTTCAAGGAAATTTATTTATTTTAATTAAATAAATCATTATAAATGATAAAACTATATAACTTTATATTTTGAAACTCAAATTTAAAATCATTAATTAAGTTAGAATAATCCTATATATTATATTATATGATCTATGTGCTCAAAGAAGTTTGGCTTAATTAATTATTTGAATAAAGTTAACTTTAAATTCCAAAGTTTGATAGAGCTTTATATTTAAATCAATTTATATTATATATAATTTTAATTTTCTTGCATGATTATTATATATATATATATAAATCATATTGTTATAATTAATTAGGATAGCGTATTTAAATTAAATTCATTAAATTTATCTTGAAACGTTATTTTTTGTTAAGAAATACAAACAAAATAAATTGTAATTTTAAAATAACAGGAAATTATATAGTTTGAAACCGATTATTTGTGCCTTTCGTATGAACTAATTTTGACGTTAAGAATGTTTTTAATCAAAAGGCTTATTGGAGAATCAAACAAAATATGTATATATTTAAACGAGTTAGCAAGTATGACTATGTGAGTATATATGTGAACAGAAGCTATTGTTTTCAGTCTTTTGACAACAGTATACGTCAGTAATATTCTTAACCTTTTTCAACGAGGAAAATAATATTTTTGTCCTTAAATTTTTAGTATTGACTATATTAATTCTTAAAAAGTATTAATAAATATTAACATTATTTTGTCTTTGAAAGATTATAAAGGTTGATTATTTAAGTTTATTTTTAATATCGATTCAGACTCTAAACATAATTAAATTGATAAATGTTTTTATTTATCCTTTACAAACAGAAGGACATCTTTCAAGAATGCAACTAATTAATTTCAATATTTTAGAGACCAAAAATATTGTTTTACCCTGTTTCTGCTACCAAACTGTTTTGCTGAACACGTGATAATTCATGAGAATAATTTCGCACATCAGGTTGGAAAAAGTATATACTGAACTAGTTTTTATCCAATTTGCTTTTGTAACAATTATTGATATTTTTAAGTATTTCCATTATTAAAATGTTTTGTGCATGCATGGCATACACCATTTTAGTTTTTCTTTTACAAAAATTAGTTGAAATTCATAAATTAATTAGGTTTAGCTCTGAATATATATAGTATATTATGTTTTAATTATTTGTTTTAAATTCATGTTTTAAATATTAATTAATTGAACACATATTGATTAATAGATTAATTATTTGTTTTAGATTCATGTTTTAATTAAGTAATTTAGAGTTTTGGATCCTAATTGGTAATTGGATATGAAATAAGTGTTGAGAAGAAAATATTCATCTTAAATATGTTTACAGTCTAAAAAAATTACCAAAAAATTAATTACAATATTTAATGATAACTATTTCATATCAATATTATGATTAAAAAAAATTATGTTACGAACTCAGCTTGTAAACACACTTATTTAGGTGTGAAAAGGGCAAGGTTAGGAATATGAAGACATAAAAAGTTCATATATGTGTGGGTGTGAACACAAAGGAATCTCTGAAGGGAAGGTGGGTGCTGTTACTGTTTGGGAATTACTTTGCTGATTCACTTAAAGTGACCCAAAAGCACTTTTCCTTCATCTTAAATCCCAATTATCTATCAAGCTTGTCTATGCTGCTCACGTTTTCGCTGCTCTTCTTTTAATTTGAATAGTTTATCCTTACTTTGTCTGCACAACGTAGATAATTATAAAGGTAACAAAGGATGGAAGCATACTTTTATAAAAGAATCCATCACTTTTTCTACAACAGATACTTTTTCTTTTCTTTACTACATGCAATATATATATATATATATATATATATATATATATATATTCATACAAGAATTTTTTTTATGTTATTATTATTATTATTATTATTATTATTATTATTATTATTATTATTATTATTATTATATCCTTTTTTGACATGAATAATTATATTTTACATATTTGATTTTTTTTGTATAAATGATTTTGTAAAAAGAAATTGTACCAATAATGGAGGAAGTAATTGAAATATATTGGATTAAGATTTTAAAAAGTTATTTTAGTATAAAAAATCTTATGAATTTTAAGGATTATGTTGGAATATTATGATTTATTAGATTATTTTGTAAGGATAAACTATTCAAATTAAAAGAAG